>CABEEJ010004154.1:27689-51355 GCA_901482245.1 Timema douglasi
GAGACCAAGGTACCTGGTGATGGACCCCCAAGTTGTCGCTACTAGAGACCAAGGTACCTGGTGAAGGACCCCCAAGTTGTCGCTACTATAGACCAAAGTACCTGGTGATGGACCCCCAGAGCCCCGCGGCCGCTGCGGAGTCGTCCTCTGAGAGCAGGTCCATGTGCATCTTGTCGGGTTTCTTGGAGACCTTCAGTTTGAGAACATGGCTCTTGAAGGAGCTGACGAGGACTTTGATGTCCGAGGAGTTGGTAGGAGTGTCTGTCCCCTCCTGGCTGGAACAAGACAACATAGCACGACTCCTGAAGAGACCGACATGGACCTTGTTCAATGTCCGAGATACTGTAGCAATGACCTGGATTGAGGAACACAGTGGTTTATAATAAGAGCATGGGGTAGCTTCAAAAACTTCACTTGGAATATTCGAGAGCTGAGACTTCATATGAAAGTTAAATTACACATTTGATAATTACTATGTAGCTTCATTAATAAAAATATTCTAAGTTAAAATACAAATTTATGTTAAATTTTTTGTCATATTGTGATGTTATTTAAATTACAAATTTATGTTCACATCGTCAAAATTAAAAAATATTAAATTACATGTTGCAGTAATAACTTCAGCTTAGCTCATCTTGGGATTAACTAATATTAATAATGTTTGCAATATAACATTTTGTAAATTATATTTGATAACCAAAGTTATATAGGTATAGTCAGACTTCTGTGCTGGCGGCCGGGGTTCAATCCTCGGTCCCGGCACAGATTTATCTGATTACCAAACCCTTCCTTCACCTCTGACAAGACATCTTGTGAATGTGGGGAATGCCAGGCCTCCACCGTGGTTCGGATTCCAAGTTAAACTGTAGGTCCTCCATTTCATCTCACAATCACCCTACTATTACACATTAGCGTAAGTGCGTACAACCCAAACGGGTAGTAAGACGCGGCGCTAATACTAATAGTAATATATAGGTATGAAAATTATTTTTTAAATTATTAAACTTCAATTCAGCTTTGGGAATATTTCATGTTATTCGATACTACCTCGCTTCGGATTTAAAACGTGGACTAAGCCCCCTAATTATACTGCTTACACGACATGTTGTGAGTGACTGGGACGAGATGTGAACCCCCACCTGACAATGTCGAAGATCTCAGCGGAGCGGCCCTGTCTCAGCCGCAGGGTCCACGCTCCGGGGTTCGCCTTCAACTGGAAGTAGCCGAGGTTGGCCATCACAATGGTGTCTACCTTGACTGGCTCAAGCTCTGTCCCCAGGGTGATCTGTAGGCCCCGTGGGGGGTTGCCCATGGACGCTTCAAAGCAATGTCCCTCCAGCAACAAGTACTCCAGCTCAAACTCGCTGCAGAAATAACAAATATAATACAATTACCTCATAAAGCGAAAAGAGGTTTTCCTTATAGAGATAAATCAATAAAAATAGAAATTGTGACATCTCTAATAGAATTATTATATATTTAAGAAAATGGCAGGGTTACGTGGCGCTATTCTACCCCGCGAATCGCAAGTATCTGACCTGTGTACCCCGCTGTCCACGTCCTCCAGGCGTATGTTGTCCAGGTCGTACAGGCTGCGGACGCTCTCTACCAGCCAGTTCTCCGGCACGTGCATGTTCTGGGTGAAGAGGGTACTCTCGGGCATGTTGGTAAACCTGGCCACAGGTCCAGGGCTGTGATGACCCTCGCCAACAAACTGGAGCTCCGGCTCTACCACGAACCTATAGAAGCTGGAGGAAGAGACGGGAGAAGGCGTCAGCTCTCAGAGCACAGTGACCAAAGCTCGGGAGTGTGTGTTAGATCCATAGGGCCATGCAAAGCTCGGGGAGTGTGTGTTAGATCCAGAGGGCCATGCAAAGCTCGGGAGTGTGTGTTAGAACCATAGGGCCGTGCAAAGCTCGGGAGTGTGTGTTAGATCCATAGGGCCGTGCAAAGCTCGGGAGTGTGTGTTAGATCCATAGGGTCGTGCAAAGCTCGGGAGTGTGTGTTAGATCCAGAGGGCCGTGCAAAGCTCGGGAGTGTGTGTTAGATCCATAGGGCCGTGCAAAGCTCGGGAGTGTGTGTTAGATCCATAGGGCCATGCAAAGCTCGGGAGTGTGTGTTAGATCCATAGGGCCGTGCAAAGCTCGGGAGTGTGTGTTAGATCCATAGGGCCATGCAAAGCTCGGGAGTGTGTGTTAGATCCAGAGGGCCGTGCAAAGCTCGGGAGTGTGTGTTAGATCCATAGGGCCGTGCAAAGCTCGGGAGTGTGTGTTAGATCCATAGGGCCATGCAAAGCTCGGGAGTGTGTGTTAGATCCAGAGGGCCGTGCAAAGCTCGGGAGTGTGTGTTAGATCCATAGGGCCGTGCAAAGCTCGGGAGTGTGTGTTAGATCCATAGGGCCATGCAAAGCTCGGGAGTGTGTGTTAGATCCAGAGGGCCGTGCAAAGCTCGGGAGTGTGTGTTAGATCCATAGGGCCGTGCAAAGCTCGGGAGTGTGTGTTAGATCCATAGGGCCATGCAAAGCTCGGGAGTGTGTGTTAGATCCAGAGGGCCGTGCAAAGCTCGGGAGTGTGTGTTAGATCCATAGGGCCGTGCAAAGCTCGGGAGTGTGTGTTAGATCCATAGGGCCATGCAAAGCTCGGGAGTGTGTGTTAGATCCAGAGGGCCGTGCAAAGCTCGGGAGTGTGTGTTAGATCCATAGGGCCGTGCAAAGCTCGGGAGTGTGTGTTAGATCCATAGGGTCGTGCAAAGCTCGGGAGTGTGTGTTAGATCCATAGGGCCGTGCAAAGCTCGGGAGTGTGTGTTAGATCCAGAGGGCCATGCAAAGCTTCCCCTTCAACAAATACAAAGCTTTGCAAGTAAAAATACTAACGCCTAAAAAAACAAGTTTTTTTTTCTCAATAACAAAGTGTTGTGTTATGTACCCTTGAAGGTAGAGGCCCATGTTCGACTCCCAGCATTACCCCTAAAATGTGGTATTCTATAAATATCTATTATTTTATTGGTTGATTAAAAAATTCATCTAAAAAGTTATCAAAAGCTTCTAATTAGGAATGAGACCCTCGATTCGAGAAAATTTAAATTTCTAGACTCAATTTTTCAACTTTTTTTTCTACCCCAATTTTTCATGTTAAATTGGTTTTATAGCTCTGATACCGCTTGCTGGTGGTTCAGTCCCAACGTAATTATATGACAGAATTAACAACTAGACCCCAGATCATCGATTTAACACTTTACTGAATGTAGAACATTTAGTTATTTATATTTTCTATTATTCTATTCTATTCATATTTCCTTTCACGTTGATAAATTTTTACAAGAAGTTGATAGACAAAGGAAGAATGATAATTCAGATTAATAAAATGTTGAATTCGATAACGACGCATGGTTGCAGACCTCTTGAGGGGCATGTCGCTGTGCTTCTCCACACAGTTGAGGAACAGTCGGATGTTGCAGTTGAGCACCTCGTGGAGCACGGAGAGTATCGGCCCCACCTTCTGGGCCCCCCGCGAGACGGGGTCCACCACGGCGACAAGGTCTAAGATTGGTTCCGAGGGGTTCCTGGGAGGAAGGTTCACCACACTGCAAACAAGGACACTTCCCTTCAACACATCATTGGTTAGAGGGTAGATACGTGAGAAGGGTGTGAGGGTGCAAGACAGGAGGGTGTAAGGATGTGAACGTGTTACGGATACCTACCCTATACCCCTCTCCTCTGAAAGCGACTCCTGGATTGTGTTCCGGAGACCTACCTATACTCCTCTCCTCTGAAAGCAACTCCTGGATTGTGTTCTGGAGACCTACCCTATACTCCTCTCCTCTGAAAGCAACTCCTGGATTGTGTTCCGGAGACCTACCTATACTCCTCTCCTCTGAAAGGTATCTCAAAGCGACTCCTGGATTGTGTTCCGGAGACCTACCTATACTCCTCTCCTCTGAAAGGTATCTCAAAGCGACTCCTGGATTGTGTTCCGGAGACCTACCTATACTCCTCTCCTCTGAAAGGTATCTCAAAGCGACTCCTGGATTGTGTTCCGGAGACCTACCTATACTCCTCTCCTCTGAAAGCAACTCCTGGATTGTGTTCCGGAGACCTACCTATACTCCTCTCCTCTGAAAGGTATCTCAAAGCGACTCCTGGATTGTGTTCCGGAGACCTACCTATACTCCTCTCCTCTGAAAGGTATCTCAAAGCGACTCCTGGATTGTGTTCCGGAGACCTACCTATACTCCTCTCCTCTGAAAGGTATCTCAAAGCGACTCCTGGATTGTGTTCTGGAGACCAGGAGAGCCACAGTCTGCATCAGGATGTCACTTGTCACAACATCTGAAACAGTCACAACATTATTTCCTACCACCGCGTCTTACCACTTGTTCAGGTTATAAACTCATGTATCCAGCTTACCATTAGCCGAGTCAGGAGTCCTCGAGCTGTGGTAAACCGACCAATGACACGATCACTAGGTACCCCTGTCCCACCCCCTCGTGTTACCTCAGTTGTTCACGCCACCAATGAGGGAAGTCGGAAACTCTGGCCTAATGACAGCCGAGGTTTCCCTGTGGGGCTCTCGTGAAGGTGTCCTGACTAGCTATCCTCAGCCGCAATCATGGGAGGCCCCCGTGTATGGTTTTTGTTAGCATGAGTCACTCCAGCACAGGGTCAGTGGTCTTACAATTCCCAAACACAGGGGACACCACGAGGGACCAGCACCTCCCCCCCCCACCCTCTTCCCTTTCGGTACTGACCGTCTTCGTCCCCCTGCTTCTTGAGCACCGCCAGAAGCTTGTCGCCGTAGTTGTTCATATTGAATCTCTCGAGCAGGGAGAAGTCATCAGTCGTGAATCTCTCCCCGGCGTCCAAGGGGCCGAGCACCCGGCCGTTGGTCACGACGGCCCGAGCCCCGGGACTCAAGTTGAGCACCGTGCGGCTGTAGGTCTGGTGGGTGTTCAGGGTTGTAAAGTCGCTCTTGAACTGTTGCCAGACCAGGGTTAGATTGGACAAGTCCACGCCCTGTGACGGTGAACAGCAAGTCATTGTTTGTTGTAAACGTTTGCGAAGTAGAGGTGTCGTCATTCCTAGTTTATACATTGCTATCCCTTTTTCTGATTTCGTAACATTTACAATTCAATATATTTCCTTGCGTCCACCCTCAAACTTAGAACATATTGGTTATTAAATACAAGGCGTGTGAAGGCCACTTCTTGAATGGGAAGCGAAGCTTCAAACATGCGAAGAAAAGGCAAAGATATTGTTGTTGTCACTTGGCACCAGTTTTAAGATATTATTCCCTGTGGCCCCTCTAAGACGTTGCTACTCACTTGCACGACGACATCCTGAGGATCCTTCTCTCCGCTGCTGATGGCCTGAGAGAGGCTGTCACTAGCCAGTATCGTGCTGATGTAGTGGCTCGCCTGGTTGGGAGGAAGAGTTTCCAGGGCTGCCAACACAAGCTGGTTTAGGAGTTGAGAGCCGGAGTTGTGACGAGGGTTCACCAGGAGCCCTACACGTACACTGCCGCTAGAAAGCTGTGGACAGACACAGGAACTAGAGTAGGGCTTTAGTGGAACTGGGGCTAGAGACAGGAACTAGGGTAGGGCTTTAGTGGAACTGCTGCTGGACAGACACAGGAACTAGAGTAGGGCTTTAGTGGAACTGCTGCTGAAAACACTAATATTAACTTAGTTATATAATCAAAATTCAGTAATCCCCTCAAGCTGTTGGATCTTGGAGCCTCAGTAGAACTGAGTGATACCAGTTACAAGTGAAGAGAGGCCCAGTGCCTCATTGATCCTCCTCTAGATAATTAGTCTGGTTTAGCGTACCATCTGTTCCAGAGCGTGGTGTAGCAGGTGTCTACCCTCAGGAGAGTCCATGTCGCCGACAACCCAATGGGTGAGTATGACCGGATGACCGTTGTCCCCGCGCTGCCGTCTGGCGGAGAAGTAGCGCATGTGACCCACCAACACGGCGGTCTTGTCTCGGGTAGAGAGGGACGGGAAGTTGTCCGTCTTGGTGTTTGCAGGGAGAACCCCGCTCATATCCAGATAACGTTGGTTATCTTGGTTCAGAACACGGCCGTTCAATCTGGACAGTAGCAGAACAAGCTAGATCAGCTCTGTCGAGCCCGTTTGGTTGTGAGAGACACCGTGGAAACTAGATATATGTTATGCGAAGCGGGGTTTTTGAGTTCTAATTGAATCTTACCAAACATTATTTGCATTATATTTTGAAGAAGGTCCAGGAAAGGTGGATAGAAACATATAAAAGGGGGACGAACACAATATGGCCTTTACAATGAAAAGAAGAACACAGTTCACACTTTACACTGCTGCCAATGGACAAAGAGGTAATGGATGCCTCTTAAAGAACATTGATCGTCACCGCCCAATCCCCCGACCTAGGTTTCATTCTATCGGAACTCATCAGGGAGGAGTGTGAAACGCGCAACGCAACTTCCTAAAAGAGAAAACCATAAAAACACAAAAGGGGAGAAAAATGAAAATGGTAAAGAATGATAGAACACATAGATAGGAACATGTGAAAGGTATAACATAAAGAACAAACACAAACATTATTTGTGAATTTTGAATTGTTATCGAATAAAATTATATCCTATTTAACTATTCTAAAATTATGATGTTAAGAAAAAGGAGGTACAAATTAAGAAAATAGAATAATAATAATCAGATTAGTTTTGGACTCGAGCCTTATAAGTAAAGACATGCAAAATTGGCATTTGTGATAGTACAAATCTTTATAGGAATTTCACTAATTTCATTTGAAAAAAATGTATTTAAGTGATTTTTCTTGTAAAAAAAAAGCACGATTTATTTTTAATCAGGCGAATACCCCATCATGCATTATAATTTTCAACATGGTTAACACTGATGATAACCATTTATACGGATAGTATTAGTTTATGCATCTCTGCTCAATGTGGACGTAATTAATAAGCATTTATTATGACTCATGAATTTTTTTAGCACTGTCTTTTACTGCCCTTTTGGGTTATACACTTATATACTAATTTCACTAATGAGTTAGAAATTGGTGAGGTTGAGCTTAGAGGAAGTGTACCTGCATTTATGTGGTTAGAGAGTGGGAAACTATTTAGGAAAAAAGGTGACCTGGCGGTCTAGGGGTAAGGTATCAGACTTCTGTGCTGGCGGCCGGGGTTCAATCCTCGGTCGCGGCAAAGATTTATCTGATTACCAAACCCTTCCTTCACCTCTGACAAGAACATCTTGTGAATGTGGGGAATACCGGGCCTCCACCGTGGTTCGGATTCCACGTTAAACTGTAGGTCCTCCATTTCATCTCACAATCACCCTACCATTACACATTAGTGTAAGTGCGTATAACCCGAACGGGTAGCAAGACGTGGTGCAAATAATAATAATGATAATGATGATGATAATAATAATAATTATGATAATAATAATAATAATAATGATGATAATAATAATAATAATAATAATGATGATAATAATAATAATAACAACAATAATAATAACAATAACAATAATAATAACAATAATAACAACAATAACAATAACAATAATAATAATAATAATATTTAGGAAAAATCATCCTCAATACACTGGGGGCTAGTGTGTCTGACCTGGGCATGACGTTAGCCTGGTTCATGATGAAGTCCAGGCTGTCGTCGCTGTCCGAGAACTCGCCTTTGTAGACAGCTTTTTGGAAAGTCGGGGTCTGACTCATGATTTCTGTCAACACGGCCTCCTCAAACTCATCAGAGGTGAGCGATTTGTCACTCAGAGGAACGCCGTTCAGCAGAACCTGAGGGGCAAGGCACTTTATAAACCAAATGATTAGATCGACACATCACGGAGTAGTTCCATTGATGCGAAAGGGTGAAACACATATTTTTGTCATGCTGAGAATCGAACAGGGACCCTTACCTCAGTAGAGAGATGTGTTACCCACTGAGCTAAGCTGTCGCCCGGGTTGTCGATAACAGCTTTTAAACAAACTTGCGTTAAAAAAAAGTTCAACCCAGTTTTAACTTATATCAATCTTAATCAAAATTATAGATGAATAGAATATATTTTTTTTAAGGTTTGACTTTACCTATGAATTTTGAATATCAAATCCCATAAAAACCGAGCGAACGTAGCCCTCACATTCAAAGACCCGGACGCAGCTCACCTGAGGATGTCTACGGAAGCCCGACCTCTCCAAGAAGTCCTTGGCCAGTTTCCTCCCGGTGTTGTACTCCGAGTCCTCGCCCAGAATCTCCTCGACATTCCCTTGAGGATACTTAGATTTCAGCTGGGTCCTCACATCCTCGACAGTGATATCTCTGTCCTCCTTAACAGCAGCGTACACCTACAACAGACCAGTGGTTCACCCTCCTCCTCCTGTCACCGTAGATTAGACAACTAGCACCAAGTACAACAGCGTCCAGAGGACAAACCTACGTCCGTAATGAACGCCAGGCCGCTGTACGCGTCCTTCTGCTCCGAGGCGTAGTTGAAGGCATTGAGCATCGCCACGCCGGGATCTTCCAGCCCGCTGACTGTCTCGTCAGGGTTGACAGCGAACACGAGACCCAGCCTCAGCGGGGCTGTGTGCACGTAGAAAGACTCGGCCAGTTTCAGTAGCGGTCTCGCTTCCGGCTTAGCCGGGTCAGCGATGATCACCTGCGCTCACAAGGCACGCTCAATTAAACCGTGTCAGCAGGCGCCGGCGAGGCAAACACAAATGTTATAACAACCACAACAAAGTTAGGCCTACGAGACTACACATGCGTGCACACACAATGGCTTAGAAGCTCCAGGAATTACTGTGGATTAATAAGTTTGCCAAAAAACAAGAGCAGAGCGGAAATGTGATGAGCTCCAAGCCAATCACAAGAGTTCAGCCTCTTCGGCACAACTTGCGATAACTTCAACTTTCCATTTCCTGCGAGACAATAACTGCTTGAGGAAACTGCTGAAAGGAATGATCATACTGCTGAAAGGGGTGATCATACTGATGAAAGGAGTTATTACACTGCTGAAAGGAGTGATCACACTGCTGAAAGGAGTGATTACACTGCTGAAAGGAGTGATTACACTGCTGAAAGGAATGATCACACTGCTGAAAGGAGTGATTACACTGCTGAAAGGAATGATCACACTGCTGAAAGGAATGATCATACTGCTGAAAGGAATGATCACACTGCTGAAAGGAATGATCATACTGCTGAAAGGAATGATCATACTGCTGAAAGGAGTGATCATACTGCTCAAAGAAATGACCACACTGCTGAAAGAAGTGACCACACTGCTGAAAGGAGTGATTATACTGCTGAAAGGAGTGATCACACTGCTGAAAGGAGTGATCATACTGCTGAAAGGAGTGATCATACTGCTGAAAGGAATGATCACACTGCTGAAAGGAGTGATTACACTGCTGAAAGGAATGATCACACTGCTGAAAGGAATGATCACACTGCTGAAAGGAATGATCACACTGCTGAAAGGAATGATCATACTGCTGAAAGGAGTGATCACACTGCTGAAAGGAATGATCATACTGCTGAAAGGAATGATCATACTGCTGAAAGGAGTGATCATACTGCTGAAAGGAGTGATCATACTGCTCAAAGAAATGACCACACTGCTGAAAGAAGTGACCACACTGCTGAAAGGAGTGAATTATACTGCTGAAAGGAGTGATCACACTGCTGAAAGGAGTGATCATACTGCTGAAAGGAGTGTTCATACTGCTGAAAGGAGTGACCATACTGCTGAAAGGAGTGATCATACTGCTGAAAGGAGTGATCACACTGCTGAAAGGAGAGATCATACTGCTGAAAGGAGAGATCATACTGCTGAAAGGAATGATCACACTGCTGAAAGGAGTGATCATACTGCTGAAAGGAGTGATTATACTTCTGAAAGGACTGATTATACTTCTGAAAGGACTGATTATACTTCTGAAAGGACTGATTATACTTCTGAAAGGACTGAATTATACTGATGAAAGGAGTGATCATACTGCTGAAAGGAGTGATCATACTGCTGAAAGGAGTGATTATACTGCTAAAAGAAGTGACCACACCACTGAAAGGAGTGATTATACTGCTGAAAGGAGTGATCATACTGCTGAAAGAAGTGACCACACTGCTGAAAGGAATGACCACACCGCTGAAAGGAGTGATTACACTACTGAAAGGAATGATCATACTGCTGAAAGGAGTGACCACACTGCTGAAAGTAGTGATTATACTGTTGAAAGGAGTGATTATACTGCTAAAAGGAGTGATCATACTGCTGAAAGAAGTGATCACACTGCTGAAAGGAGTGATTATACTGCTGAAAGGAGTGATTATACTGCTGAAAGGAGTGATCATACTGCTGAAAGGAGTGATCATACTGCTGAAAGGAGTGATCACACTGCTGAAAGAAGTGACCACACTGCTGAAAGGAATGACCACACTGCTGAAAGGAATGACCACACCGCTGAAAGGCGTGATCATACTGCTGAAAGGAGAGATCATACTGCTGAAAGAAGTGACCACACTGCTGAAAGGAGTGATCATACTGCTGAAAGAAGTGACCACACTGCTGAAAGGAGTGAATCATACTGCTGAAAGGAGAGATCATACTGCTGAAAGAAGTGACCACACTGCTGAAAGGAGTGATCATACTGCTGAAAGGAATGACCACACCGCTGAAAGGCTTCAGGATTACTGTAAGGATACTGTGAAACTGGTGCATAGTACATGTAGTTTCTAAACTGGTCTTGTCTGTATTAACTAGGAAGTAATAGTTGAATTACCAGGTGGTAGAGGTTCCTTCTGATACTCCGCAACATGCCGGGGAACGTGGGTCTCAGCAGCTCCATGAGCGAGTCCGACCAGCGCCGGTACTGTTTGTCGTGCTCAATGTCATTGACCCACATCACCGCCGAATCTCGGATGTCGATGGCATATTCCTGGTTGCTCGACGAGGCTCCGGAGAAGTCCAGGGCAAGGATGGAGCTCATCCGGGATTCCGATATACCTGCGCAACACGGATTGCGTTGAGAGTGGTCGCAAGGAGTGTTTAGCAGCGAGCCCCGATTAGTTCCAGTGATCCTGCGGCCGTCGCTCACAGATGTTCCCTCCAACACACTCTACTGGTGGTTGTTTTAACTCCAATATCAGGGATGAGGTGACTTGGCGGTCTAGGGGTAAGGTGTCAGACTTCTGTGCTGGCGGCCGGGGTTCAATCCTCGGTCCCAGCACGGATTTATCTGATTACCAAACCCTTCCTTCACCTCTGACAACACATCTTGTGAATGTGGGGAATGCCAGGCCTCCACCGTGGTTCGGATCCCACGTTAAACTGTAGGTCCTCCATTTCATCTCACAATCACCCTACCATTACACATTAGCGTAAGTGCGTATAACCCGAACGNAGGTCCTTCATTACATCTCACAATCACCCTACCATTACACATTAGCGTAAGTGCGTATAACCCGAACGGGTAGTAAGACGCGGTGTGAATAATAATAATAATATCAGGGATGTACACTATGTTTAGCCTGAGAGGTATCAGACTAAACTATGGCCCTATCTTACAAGATACACACTAGTGAGACACGTGATGACCAAGACTACATTACACACAACTGACCTATCTTGTACAGTCCCTCCAAAACCCTCAGCTCCTGTCTGACAACATCCAGGAGGCTGATCATGTCCACGACATCCAGGTCGAAGAACATCCCGTTGATAAAGAGCGCCGTGTCGGTCGGCTGCAGGTTGAGGGAACTGGAGAACATATCCTGGTTCAACTTCACCTCCTTCTTCAGGGCTTCGCTCACCGGGGTACGAACCAGAGACTTGGCCTGAAACGGACAACATTGAGAGTTGCTGACAAACCCTCTTACAGTATAGTAGACGGCTCATGACAGGTCCTAGGTGAGTGCACTTAGGGTGCTTTTATTATCATTATTATTATTAGCACCGCGTCTTACTACCCATTCGGGTTATACGCACTTACGCTAATGTGTAATGGTAGGGTGATTGTGAGATGAAATGGAGGACCTACAGTTTAACGTGGGATCCGAACCACGGTGGAGGCCTGGCATTCCCCACATTCACAAGATGTCTTGTCAGAGGTGAAGGAAGGGTTTGGTAATCAGATAAATCTNATTCCCCACATTCACAAGATGTCTTGTCAGAGGTGAAGGAAGGGTTTGAAAATCAGATAAATCTGTGCCGGGACCGAGGATTGAACCCTGGCCGCCAGCACAGAAGTCTGACACCTTACCCCCCTAGACCGCCAGGTCACCGACGATGATAGTAAAAACCCACTATTCGGGGTTAAGAGGATCCGTCAATCAGCCACTAGAAGTAGATGAATAATATCACAGTTTCCAGACTCAAACCTGCAGTGGGAAGTTCTGAGCGATGGTAGTCATTAATTTGAGCGCCTCCTCCCTCGGCGCGCTCATGATCCTCTCGGCCGCCTGCAGACTTAGTTCCTGCACCTGCCACACCTTCAGTGGCGCCATATCACTGCTGGAGTCGAGAAGGTGTTGTCTGAACACCTCTAGGTCCTCCTTCAAGTCCGGATAAAGGGACCTGGGACAAACAACGGGACAATCCAACAATTGTGTTTCTGTGGGACAGTCCAGCAATCATAGTTTTACTATTGTGTTTCCATATCATTTCTCTAAATCATTTAGTCATATATTTTTTAGAAATATATCACTATATATTAAATTAAAATAACAAATCAAAACCAAGTTATCATTAAATAATAAATATGAGTTACCCGAGCCTATTAAAGTTGAATCCCTGGACCTCCTGCTCATCGTCGTCCTGGTCGGAACTGTCCGAGGACTCCTCCCCCTTCACCTGAGTGTCGTCTTGTGCCTTGTACTCTGTCGACTTGATCTGGAGCTCCACACCGTACCCGGACAAGCGGACCCTCCTCTGAGGCCGCTCCTGTACGCATGCAACAATAGTTTCACAGTCGACAGCCAAGTCTAGTAATGGAGACAATCAATAACACCAACACAGGAGATTAACCTCCATGCTTTCAGATATTTGTATTCAACCACCTTGAAGAGTCTGTAGGAATGATCCCCCCCACACAGTATGATCCCCTCATAGTATCCCCGCTAGTACCTTGAAGAGTCTGTAGGAAATGATCCCCCACGCAGTATGATCCCCTCACAGTATCCCCGCTAGTACCTTGACATGATGTCTGAGAACATAGTCCACAGTCCCCGCAGCTGCATGGATCTTGAGCAGCTCGTGGAACAACGCCAGCTCCGGGGTCCCCAACTCGCCATACAGCACCGCGACAGTGCTGGCGTTCTCAGAGCCAGGGTAGTGATGGTCCAGCTCGTATAGCTTCACACCTTCTCGGGGCTGACCGGTCGGAGCCTGGGACAAACATCAGGGGAAGGGAGCTTTACTGGGTGCACTTATTATTATAATAATAATAATAATAATATTTAGCACCGCGTCTTACTACCCATTCGGGTTATACGCTTTAAGTACTAATTACGCTAATGGATTAGGAATTGGGAAGGTTGAATTAGAGGAAGTGAACCCGCATTTGCGTGGAGGGAGAGTGGAAAACCATTTAGGAAAAGCCACCCCCCCAGTTCACCCGACCGAGATTCAAACCTCGATCTCCCCGTCCTCAGCACGACTAGCGCGTTAGCCAACTACGCCACAGAGGCGGGTGTGCACTTGTACACTGGTGTCCATGATGGTTGTTGTTAATATAAGAGACCAGGAGGGAAGAAGTGAATTACACCGCCGTGCTTGTCCGGAGAAAGAACACCACACAGCAATTCTAGCCAGTTCACTCGGTCAGGTAAGAACCCAGGTCTCCTGGTTCAGAGGCAAACACTGTGGTCTCCTCGGCAGAGTAGAGTGTACCCTTCATTTCATGTGTACCCTTCAGTCTGCGACTCTACTACACACACCTGAGTCAAGAGGGACTTCAGCTCGGCGAGGTCACATGTCAACCTGCCGGCAAGGTCAACAGCGACCGGACAGAGCACCCCTCTCTCCCGCGCCATCTGGGCGTACATCTCCACCTTGGGCGAGTAGATGTGCAGGGATAGCGCCAGCTTCAAGACAGACAGTTGCGTGGAGGTGAGCACCCCGGAGACCGCGGTCAGCACTCTCTCGTAGCGAGCCTTGTCTGGACCTACACCGGGTTAACACAAGTCATGGGACTGGTTGATCCTAGCAGGACAGTTATATCCGCTCCGGTTTGGTTAACACAAGTCATGGGACTGGTTGATCCTAACAGGACAGTTATATCCGCTCCGGTTTGGTTAACACAAGTCATGGGACTGGTTGATCCTAACAGGACAGTTATAGCCCTATGGTTTCTTTGGTGCTGACTGACAGCTCACAGCTGACTTCTAACGGCTTTGAAAAGCTACCAGACCGAATTATGTATCCCTACGCCAAACCATATGATCTGCAAAAACATGTGTTTAGCAGCTGTCACTTCTGACGGTCAAAATTTAGGTCTATACCTAAATGTTGACTGTCATAAGTCAGCTGTGAGCTGTGAGCTGTCAGTCAGCACCAAAGAAGCCACGGGGCTACTGTAAGTCTAAACGTAGACCTACTAGACGGACATTTAGTTTGATCCATCATCTCTTATACTACAAAATGCAAATAGTTTACTATGTGAAGATTGAAATTATAATTGATTAGAGATTGGAACAGTAACAAACTTAGATCAAGTCAGCTGAGTAATTACCGTAATTAAGGTTAGGTAAAGTTAGGATGGGTTAATACCTAATAATACATATTAATACCATTATTTATAGGCCACTAAAAATATAATTTAGGTCTATATTACTTTATTTTAATGTTTAAATTCCAGTGGGCCTGTCCGTTCGGATCATTAACAAGTTGAATCCAGTGCTTAAATAGAGCCTTGTGCAAGTTTGATGAAATATTTTTTATCTCCTTGTCTTACTACCTGTTCACGTTATACACATATATGGTAATTAGCCTGCTCTAATGAGATGGGCATGAGGATGGAAGCGTTTTAGAGGTTTTCTACTCGCAATCGAGTGGGAAACCATTTCATAAAAACCTCCCTGAATATTATTATTATTAGCACCGCGTCTTACTACCCGTTCAGGTTATACGCACTTACGCTAATGTGCAATGGTAGGGTGATTGTGAGATGAAATGGAGGACCTACAGTTTAACGTGGGATCCGAACCACGGTGGAGGCCTGGCATTCCTCACATTCACAAGATGTCTTGTCAGAGGTGAAGGAAGGGTTTGGTAATCAGATAAATCTGTGCCGAGACTGAGGATTGAACCCCGGCCGCCAGCTAAGAAGTCTGACACCTTACCCCTAGACCACCAGGTCACCCTCCCTGAATAGACCAGTATTCTAACCATGATCTCCCAGTCTTAAGCAGGCCAGTCTAACACCTTAGACCATTCTGCCACTGAAGCGGGTTGGCGTATGTTATAATCTTTATTGGATCTGCACGAGTGTTTTGGATGAGTTAAGAATGGTCGTTTCAAACTATTACTGCACATTAATAGACGTAAAGCTTTGAATTTTGAATTTAAAATCAATGGATTCCCGTTTTTGAAAACTTTCAATGTGTAATGCTACTATAAAATTGAGTGATTTTCAGTTGTTTTTTTAACTGGGCCAAAAGGTATGGTTCTTGGGTTTCCCTCTATGGTACCAGTAAACCAATTGATGGGGGAGAGGGGAAGCCCCCGTTTAAACTGGTACTTACTAGTTTCCACAAGTGGAGGATCTAAGTGGCTGACAGAATCCACAAAACTCCATAAGTAGTCCGGGTTTTCATCAGCCAGGAACTCCGCTACTTCCAATACGACCGGCGTCGCTTCCCATTGGGCGTCTATGAGCGTCGTTACGGACTTAGTTCTTTGCTGCTTTGTTGCCAGAATGACTACAGCATTCAACGCGACCAAAGGCAGTGGCCACCACATTTTTAAACTTAAATAATGCATTTTTAATCAATAAAAAAAAACTACGTCCATATGATTTTTTGAGGTTACAAATTAATCAACATTTCAATAACACACAACCTGGAGAAGTGTGCTGAAAGTTTAAGACTTTACACACACAAATGAAACGTTAAAAATATCTATAATCACTTGCTAGACGTCACTCATTCACACTACGAAAATGAAAGAGTAGAAATTTGATAAGATGACAACTAACCTACAGTATAAAAAAAACTGTAATCAGTTCAATCTAATACATTTCAACCTTCCCAAGTGTTATCTTATTCAATTCTTTTGAATACATTTCAATGAAACTTATGTTAAAAATATACTTTTAACATGAATAAACCACCAGAAGAAATTGGAATATTTATATATATTCCATACGCGGCCAAATTATTTCATGTGTCTGAAAGTGACACAACTAAACCTTACAAAACGAAACCGACTAAATGTTGGCGTTTGGGAAAAGGAAAACACACTAAAATATCCTTAGCTTTATTTTTAATAGGATACAATCCTGTAATCACAGTTCGCCAATCACGTCTAGCCATGTAGGATTTTAGTAACCGAAGGAATAAATGGAAACCTCAATTCAAATACAAACTGTTTTTATATAAAATTTACTTTTTTATTTCAATGATACATCACATATAATATTACATTTTAAATGAAAATAACAATATAAACTTTATTTTATTTCCCTATTTATTGTGTGCATACTGCACATCATTTGACGCTTATCTCTAATATATAAGACCGCTTCTCTTGGAAGCTCCGGAACCGGATCATAGAAATGGGATAGCAAGAGCAATGACATTGAGTTTAAATGATATTTTCTTAATTTTGTAAACTTTTTTTTTTCATTTTTTCATATTGTAACAAAAACATAAAAAATTGAGTTATATTAATTTTTAAATAAGAATGAATGTGACAATGTATTTTTCAAGATTTCGACCAGTCTATAATATAAAATGGTATGACTATTTAAATTATTTTGTTAAAAGTAACACATTAAAGTGCCTGATTTCTAAAAAATATGAGAACAATTTAAACACTAAAAATAATGGGATATTATACATAAAGGGCGGATTTTTTTTAATATTCAATATGTTTGGCTAGAAATTAATTCAACCTAACTTAACCTAACCTTTCATGTGTTAATAAATAATATTTCGATGAAGTTTTTAACCAACTAATTTGTTTTAAAAATATTTTTAAGAGCAGAAATGGAATAGGCCAAAGAAAGCTTATTACAGTAGAGGATCAAATTAGTATGTTATTCAATAGAATAGCTTAGTGCGAGATATAGGTATCATGATCCCGAAATTTTGTGAACCATTTGTTGTTGGTGTCTGGAAAGTTAGGTTGGGATAGTTTGTAACAATAAAAATTATAACTGTTGCATTAAAATACTTTTGGTGCAATGTTGTGACAGCTTCATTTGTTTAAATTTATTTACTTTAAGTCCATTTGTTTGAATATTTAAATACTTTTATGGCTTCTGTGAGTTTTGTTTTAATTTTATGATAATATACTAAATTTTGTTATCATTGGAAACTGGCCATGGTTGTTTGTAAATTGTAAACAATATTCCATTTCCATAATATGTCTGTGAGACGCTCCGGGGGTCGAATGGTCTAATGTACTACTTTCGCAGTAGACTAGATTGACAATGACAAGGAGCTCGAGGTTCAAATCTCAGTCGAGTGTATTGATGGTGGTTTTTCCAAAATTGTTTTCCACACAAGTTTGTGAGTACACTTCCTCTAAATACCTTCCTAATCCTTAAAGCTATTAGCATAATTAGTACATATGCATATAACCTAACGAGTAGTAAACAAATATGACATTGAAAGAATTGTAAACAATTCTGCCTTTGTGTACTATTCCCAGAAATAATATTAATAGAGATGGTAACCACATCTAAAATGGTAGATGGCATTTATAGAATTAGATTACTCTTTATTTATTTATTTATTTATTTGCACAAAAAGTTGTTTAACTCACATTTAAGATATTTTTTAAGTCCAACACCTTGGTCCAATCAGAAGTGAGTCTGCCTGGGCTAAGGTTCGATTCCCGGCGTGGTTGAAACATTCATCATCTCGGTGAAATGTGGGGTTCCCCTTTCATATTGACGAAATAACGGCCGGGGCACTGGATGTCGTGTCAGTTCTAGGTTTAAGTTAGTTTATTAATTGTGTCCTGGGTGACCTGGCGGTCTAGGGGTAAGGTGTCGGACTTCTGTACTGGCGGCCGGGGTTCAATCCTCGGTCCCGGCACAGATTTATCTGATTACCAAACCCTTCCTTCACCTCTGACAAGACATCTTGTGAATGTGGGGAATGCCAGGCCTCCACCGTGGTTCGGATCCCACGTTAAACTGTAGGTCCTCCATTTCATCTCGCAATCACCCTACCATTACACATTAGCGTAAGTGCGTATAACCCGAACGGGTAGTAAGACGCGGTGCTAATAATAATAATAATTGTGTCCTGATATAATCACTTAGTACAGAAAGTGAATGTTGCTAGTGAGAGAATTCCAGACTTCACCGCTAATTGAGAGTACGAGTCCACTTTCAGAGCTTGGGACCTCCTGAGCTGGTCAGTCTATAGGTCTGGTGTAATGTCTAGCTCCGTGAAGCGGCACAGTTCCTCTGGCCGTGTCATCGGCAAGCTGCTGGTGGCCAACAGGGGCGAAATAGCCTGCAGGATCATGCGGACCGCCCACAAGTTGGGCTTGAGGACCGTGGCTGTGTACAGCGACGCAGACGCCGAGGCCATGCATGTCGCCATGGTGAGGACCGGAGCAGTTTACCTCCTCGGGGAAAGTGATTTGGTCAAACCAACCGCTTTTGATAAACAGTGACCAAAATAGGGATGGTGACTGGTACCGATGTAATTTACATTTTTAAAAACAATATCTCTTTATATACAACAAGAATACTCTAAGTTAGGTAGTAACAATATTTAGATTGTTGGTAAATGTTATAGAGCTATAGCCTAACGACCGAGCGGCTGTTATATCAACATTTGCGAATAGAGGGTGTCATGTCGTCAGCTCAACGAAACCTCCGGCCATTAATCTCACTTTTCTAGATCGAAGTTGCTACTTATTTATTCAAATAGCTTCTCGTTTGTCCTCACCGTTGTTCAAATCGTGTGTGTTGTTTTAACTGTTCACCTGAGCAACGTAATTTCTCAGTTTTTACATGTTGTGGCAGGTCTCATGTCTCACTCACCACACCTTGAGAAATATGTCGCCCGCACCCTCGTAATAGACTGTAGGGCTGATGACGGGGAGATTTGGCCTCAACTCCAGGTCGAGTGTACTTAGGGTTGTTTTCCTTCTTCCTCCACACAAATGTGGGTACACTTCGTCTCGAAAGGATGGTGGGAAACCATTTAGGCTACACTGATCTGTAAGGAATAGAAGGTAACCGGTTTGCTCGAAAGGACGGTGGGAAACCATTTATAAAAAACCACCTTCACGGCTTTACCTTGATGCCACCAGAAAACCAGACTAAATGAGCTTGATATTTATACTGCGTGCATATTAGAGTTAAGTGAAAATAACGAGTTAAACAAAAACACTTATTATTGGTAATATTTCATTATTCTCAACATAAAAACAAATTGTGTCTGGAAATTAAAAAATATATCTCTTTAAGTGAAACCTCTTTTCACTTTTTGAGGTATTTTGTTGTAGTTGGAGGGAGGTGCAAGGAAGTTGATATGTATCTAAATCTTGTTCCAAAATATGTCAACATTGTTGGTCAGGCAGATGAGGCGTACCGGCTGGGTCCCGCGCCATCCCAGGAAAGCTACCTGCGCCAAGACCAGATCATCAGAGTTGCCACAATCTCCGGCTGCCAGGCTGTCCACCCTGGCTATGGCTTCCTGTCCGAGAATGCAGAGTTTGCTGAGCTCTGTCAGGACTCTGGGCTGGTATTCATAGGCCCCCCGGCCAGCGCCATCCGGGACATGGGCCTCAAGAGGTTAGTATAGAGCATGGGTCTCAAGAGGTTAGTATAGGGCATGGGCCTCAAGAGGTTAGTATAGGGCATGGGTCTCAATAGGTTAGTATAGGGCATGGGTCTCAAGAGGTTAGTATAGAGCATGGGTCTCAAGAGGTTAGTATAGGGCATGGGTCTCAAGAGGTTAGTATAGAGCATGGGTCTCAAGAGGTTAGTATAGGGCATGGGTCTCAATAGGTTAGTATAGAGCATGGGTCTCAAGAGGTTAGTATAGAGCATGGGTCTCAAGAGGTTAGTATAGGGCATGGGTCTCAATAGGTTAGTATAGAGCATGGGTCTCAAGAGGTTAGTATAGGGCATGGGTCTCAAGAGGTTAGTATAGGGCATGGGTCTCAAGAGGTTAGTATAGGGCATGGGTCTCAAGAGGTTAGTATAGAGCATGGGTCTCAAGAGGTTAGTATAGGGCATGGGTCTCAATAGGTTAGTATAGAGCATGGGTCTCAAGAGGTTAGTATAGGGCATGGGTCTCAAGAGGTTAGTATAGGGCATGGGTCTCAAGAGGTTAGTATAGGGCATGGGTCTCAAGAGGTTAGTATAGAGCATGGGTCTCAAGAGGTTAGTATAGGGCATGGGTCTCAATAGGTTAGTATAGAGCATGGGTCTCAAGAGGTTAGTATAGAGCATGGGTCTCAAGAGGTTAGTATAGGGCATGGGTCTCAAGAGGTTAGTATAGAGCATGGGTCTCAAGAGGTTAGTATAGGGCATGGGTCTCAATAGGTTAGTATAGAGCATGGGTCTCAAGAGGTTAGTATAGGGCATGGGTCTCAAGAGGTTAGTATAGGGCATGGGTCTCAAGAGGTTAGTATAGGGCATGGGTCTCAAGAGGTTAGTATAGAGCATGGGTCTCAAGAGGTTAGTATAGAGCATGGGTCTCAAGTGGTTAGTATAGAAAATGGGTCTCAAGATGTTAGTATAGGGCATGGGCCTCAAGAGGTTAGTATAGGGCATGGGTCTCAAGAGGTTAGTATAGGGCATGGGTCTCAAGAGGTTAGTCCGGGTCATGGGTCTCAAGAGGTTAGTCTGGGTCATGGGCAACCAACCGTCTTGAATACAAGTAAAGTCGTCCTCATTAGTCTTGGGGTAAAGTGCTCACCTCAAGGCCTGATGTTCGTGGGTTCAAACCCAACCAGGTTTGACGAATCTTTTTGAGATTTAAAAATCTGTAGCATAGTTTCCTCCGGAGGAGAAGTAAAGCCGTCAGTCCCATGTTGATTGTGGCAGCTAAGAGAACCCTGGAAGATATGTGAAAATACCTTTCCCGGGACAATCGGTAGGCCCTTTCTCTCTCGCTCATAGAAATACTCGTGTACTGATATAATCAGTCATTTCAGAAAGTGCACGCTAATTACAATATAAATAAATAAACCACCCTGTCGGACAATGTCACAGCACATCCAAGGCACTGATGGCAGCCGCTGGTGTTCCTGTTATCCAAGGTTACCACGGCGACGACCAGACGGACACCAAACTACGTGAGGAGGCTGACAAGATTGGGTTCCCCGTCATGATCAAGGCTGTCCGTGGGGGCGGAGGCAAGGTACCGTCCACTTCTCAACAGTACTTTGTGTGCTCGTGATGGAATGTCGTGTACCAAGGCCTTGCGTTGTTGTGTGTCTCCAGGGGATGCGTATCGTGCTCACGCCCCAAGAGTTTGACGCCCAGCTTCAGTCAGCGCGCAGGGAAGCGTCCCAATCGTTCGGGGATGACGGGATGCTGGTAGAGAAGTTTGTTGAGCGACCAAGACACGTCGAGGTGCAGGTGTTTGGGGACTCTCACGGGAACTATGTTCACTTGTTTGAGCGGGATTGCAGCGTTCAGAGACGCCATCAGAAGATCATAGAGGAGGCGCCAGCGGTAAGGTGGCGTTGCTTTATTATATTATTCATTATCTAAAGAAATATACTAAAAGAGATAAAATCAGAATAATAAATGATGGGGAGACAAAGTTTCTGGTTAATCATAACAGTATGTCCCTGCTATGAAAGAATGAAGAGTTATGCACAGTACTTATCTGTGAGGTCATTCTAAAAGGGTCAAAATTGGACTTTTAACTGCAGTTTTTATCCAAATATCGTTTAATATTTCAACAGCGTTCATTATTAGGGACATCTCTTAACTCTTTATCTCCATTAATGTTTAGTCAGAAATGATCCACGTGCAATAGTGTTGGTGTAAATCTACGATTCTGAGCCAACCATATCACAGAGTCGGAGGGGAGGGTATGTGATGCACGCTCTTAAATTGTTAGCTCTTACTAAAGTTGCTGGTTCCTATCGTTAGATAAATAAGCAGTTTAAATATAATTGTATACTGTCACAAGGAGGTCACGAGGAGTGTTTCGGGCTAGAGTTGGACTATATGTGGGTGGGTAATAGACCGATGTATTCCCTTATATAACATGTCCTTGACGCCAGGTACTGATATATCTTGGTGCTTTCTACTGACACGTGTAGCCAGGCTTGTCTGAGAAGGTTCGGGCAGAGCTAGGGCGAGCGGCAGTACGAGCGGCGCAGGCCGTCAACTACGTGGGCGCCGGCACCGTGGAGTTCATTCTGGACCAACTTGATAACCGCTTCTACTTCATGGAGATGAACACCAGACTCCAAGTGGAGCATCCGGTCACCGAGATGATCACTGGCACCGACCTTGTTCACTGGCAGATACAGGTCACTATCTACTAGGTGTGACTGCAGGTCACTATCCACTAGGTGTGACTGCAGGTCACTATCCACTAGGTGTGACTGCAGGTCACTATCCACTAGGTGTGACTGCAGGTGAACTCCTCTAGCAAGGTGTGACTGCAGGTGAACTCCTCTAGCAAGGTGTGACTGCAGGTCACTATCCATTAGGTGTGACTGCAGGTGAACTCCTCTAGCAAGGTGTGACCGCAGGTGTTCTCATTATGTGCAGGTGGCTAGTGGGGGTACACTACCTTTGAAACAGGACCTTATCAAGTCCCACGGACATGCCTTCGAGGCACGTATCTATGCTGAAAACCCCGACAAGGGTTTCCTTCCTGGGGCTGGCCCCCTCACCTACATGCACACCCCTATCCCAGGGGACGGTGTTCGCGTGGAGACAGGTGAGATTTTGTGGGGTACACTTGGGAGACGCACTCCAAACAGTAGTTCTTTGGTAAGTGTTGTTTCCTGTCGTGTTGTTTCAGGTAACTCAAACAGCTGTCAGTATTGGCCTGGCTCGTGATAGGATTCATTGGACAACTGTGTTGTTTCTCATTTATTGTCAAAATAGATATTGCTCCTTAAACCCTCAAATATCCATTAGGATAATCAAGATATGGGTATTCAAGATTCTAAAATAAAACCCTGTTTTTTTGTTTGTTTTTTAAAATTTCAAATTAAATTACTTTATAGAGCTCTCTAATAATGATAATTGGTTGTTCAGGTCCAACATAAGATTAGGACACACTTAATGAAACACCTAATTGGATGTAACAAACATAACTGACAATACAGGAGTATGTCAAGAGGGTACACATGTTGTTACAGGAGTGTGTCAAGTGGGTACATGTTGTCACAGGAGTATGTAAAGTGGGTACATGTTGTCACAGGAGTATGTAAAGTGGGTACACATGTTGTCACAGGAGTATGTCAAGTGGGTACATGTTGTCACAGGA
>CABEEJ010004154.1:57534-69068 GCA_901482245.1 Timema douglasi
ACATGTTGTTACAGGAGTATGTCTAGTGGGTACATGTTGTTACAGGAGTGTGTCTAGTGGGTACATGTTGTCACAGGAGTATGTCAAGTGGGTACATGTTGTCACAGGAGTATGTCAAGTGGGTACACATGTTGTTACAGGAGTATGTCAAGTGGGTACACGTGTTGTCACAGGAGTATGTCAAGTGGGTACATGTTGTTACAGGAGTATGTCAAGTGGGTACACGTGTTGTTACAGGAGTATGTCTAGTGGGTACACGTGTTGTTACAGGAGTATGTCTAGTGGGTACATGTTGTTACAGGACTATGTCAAGTGGGTACACGTGTTGTTACAGGAGTATGTCAAGTGGGTACATGTGTTGTTACAGGAGTATGTCAAGTGGGTACACATGTTGTTACAGGAGTATGTTTAGTGGGTACATGTTGTTACAGGAGTATGTCAAGTGGGTACACGTGTTGTTACAGGAGTATGTCAAGTGGGTACACATGTTGTTACAGGAGTATGTCTAGTGGGTACATGTTGTTACAGGAGTATGTCAAGTGGGTACACGTGTTGTCACAGGAGTATGTCAAGTGGGTACATGTTGTTACAGGAGTATGACAAGTGGGTACATGTTGTTACAGGAGTATGACAAGTGGGTACATGTTGTTACAGGAGTATGACAAGTGGATACATGTTGTTACAGGAGTATGTCAATTGGGTACATGTTGTTACAGGAGTATGTCAAGTGGGTACATGTTGTTACAGGAGTATGACAAGTGGGTACACGTGTTGTTACAGGAGTATGTCTAGTGGGTACATGTTGTTACAGGAGTATGTCTAGTGGGTACACATGTTGTTACTGGAGGATGTCAAGTGGGTACATGTTGTTACAGGAGTATCTCAGGGAGACCAAGTATCTGTCCATTATGACCCCATGATTTCGAAGCTCGTAGTTTGGGGCGAGAACAGAACCCAGGCGCTCGTAAAGCTTCGCAGACAACTTGCAGACTTTCACGTGAGCTCATGAGTACATTCCTTACCTACATCCTCACCCTTGCATGTTGCATCATGGGTAGGTAACCCACATTATCACAAATAAATCTTTGAAATTTGAGTCTTAAAAACAATTAATTTTGGTTTAAAGATTTTCAAATAAAGATAAATTTTGCCTTAAAAAAAGGTTTTATAATATTTAAAGAGTCACAAATACCCAAATTTAAAAAAATTCACATAATGACTTTTCTACTTATATAAAATCTATAAAAAGTTTATATTTAAACAGTTTGTTAGATAAATTTGTTATATCTAGGTTATGTTTACACGATGAAAATTATATTCAGACTCGCAAGCCAACGTTTACACATCAAGTAATTGATAACCTGCTTTGGTGGCCCTGTGATCTAATGCACTAATCTTGTGTTGGACTAAACTGCCGAAGGCGGGGAGGTCGGGGTTCGATCTTGGTTGGGTGCACTGAGGGTGCTTTTCCACCCTCCCTCCACCCAAATGTGGGTGTATTTCCTCTAGATTAAGCTTTCTTAATCCCTAACCCATTAGTGCAATCAGTACATAGGCGTACAACCTGAGCAGGTAGTAAGACGGGGCGCTAATGTGGCCGTGTATCTAGAGAAGGCTAGGTGAATCGGTGATGAAATTAAACAACTTTTAAACACAAAATGGAAGTTTACCACATAAACTATCACATAAGAAACACGTATACACCAAAGCCATAATTTATTTTATTAATATACTAAATACATATTTTATTTAAACATATTGGAATTTGTTCATAAACTTGGAATTGATTAAATAAATACCTTTATGGCCTTAAGCAGATGTTTGTGGTTTTAAATATTATTTTCTCGTTGTTCTGTTTACGAGCCGTAGGTGTGGTGGTCTGTTCCAGGTGGCTGGTGTCGACACCAACATTAACTTCCTGCTGGATCTAACGGCCCATGAACAGTTCTTGGCGGGGAATGTCCACACTGGTTTCATCCAGCAACACCAGGAGCAGTTGCTACTGACCAGGACGGCTAAAGAGATACTAGTGGTTCAGGTAGTGTAGCAATCACAACCAGGAGAAGATACGACCAGGGCTTGTAGCCGACACGACCAGGGCTCGTGGCCGACACGACCAGGGCTCGTGGCCGACATGGCCAGGGTTTGTGGCCGACACGACCAGGGCCTGTAGCCGACACGACCAGGGCTCGTGGCCGACACGACCAGGGCTCGTGGCCGACACGACCAGGGATTGTAGCCGACACGACCAGGGCTCGCGGCCGACACGACCAGGGCTCGCGGCCGACACGACCAGGGATTGTAGTTGAAACAACTATAAGTTACTTTTTAATATTCACTGAATGGTTTTTTCCCCCACATATCATTAACTTTGGGTTTTATATCATTCATCCCAGTTTTACTCACATCATTTTTTTGTATGGATCATCATCATCATCATCATCATCATGAACTGTTTCCAGCCTGTGGCCAAATATACACAGCACAAAATTGTTAAATAACTTAAATCTCTTACCAGAACTGGAAAGTTCAAGGCCACCAGAATGTAAGCTCTCCATTAAACCATAACCTTGGATACAACCTCCTTCAATTACATTCTCACATTATCCTCCCATCGACCAAGATGGTTTTATATCTTCAGGTTCTCCAACTAAAATGTTGTGTACACACTTGTCATTGCCCATACCTTCTCACCCTGTGTGCCTTGATATGTTTGGGGATGCATGGAAATCATAAAGTTCTTTCTTATGTAACTTTATCCATTCTCCTATTTGTTCATTTTTATCTCACTAACCAGTTGTTAAATACAATAAACCTTAACGCAAGATTCTTGTGGTAACTCTTGCGTTGCTTCAGGCTGTAGTGGGTCTGTTACTGCACGAAGAAATGATCTCCCTTAAAGCTGCGATGTCTTCGAGCGATCCGTTCAGCCCTTTCTCGCACGAGACCGGTTTCCGTGTGAACCACTTCCTCAAGCGGCGGCTGGAACTCACGTTCGAAGAGGAAAGTAAGTGGCTCTTATCTTTTGAGACTTTTACATGTTCTTATCTAAGTCTCTTTCATTCTTTATCGATTCCCTTTCTCTCCCTTTTGTGTTTTTTTTGTTTCCTCTTTTAAGAAGTTGCGTTGCACGCTTCACACTCCCTCCTTGATGAGTGCCGATAGAATGAAACCTAGGTCGGGGGATTGGGCGGTGACGATCGATTTTCTTTAAGAGGCAGCCATTACCTGTTTGTCCATTGGCAGCAGTGTAAAGTGTGAACTGTGTTCTTCTTTTCATTGTAAAGGCCATATTGTGTTACTTCCTTTTCTCTGTTTTTATCTACCTTTCCTGTACCTTCTTCCAAATATAACAAAATATATTTCAAAAAGAGAAAAGTAGTTTTCTCTAAACGAACGACTTTGATCTAAGTTTGAATAGAATTCTGTAGTTTGAATTAAATGAGGTGTAAAGAGACCTGCTTTGAAGAAGAGAAGTGTCCTTGAAGTGTGAATAAGTGCTAAATGGTGACCTGGCGGTCTAGGGGTAAGGTGTCAGATTTCTGTGCTGGCGGCCGGGGTTCAATCCTCGGTCCCGGCACAGATTTATCTGATTACCAAACCCTTCGTTCACCTCTGACAAGACATCTTGTGAATGTGGGGAAAGCNAGGCCTCCACCGTGGTTCGGATCCCACGTTAAACTGTAGGTCCTCCATTTCATCTCACAATCACCCTACCATTACACATTAGCGAGAGTGCGTATAACACGAACGGGTAGTAAGACGCGGTGCTAATAATAATAATAATAATAATAATAATAAGTGCTAAATAGGGAGTACTATACACACACACACACTCTTCATACCCAACCTTGTGTATACATTTGGGTCATTTCGCAATCAGCTGCTTTTTACAATGTTGCCATGTTTGTTTTACATGATTATTTGTGATGGAATATCTTGATCCCTAATCACCTTTGTTGCAACCCAAAGTTTTCTTGATCGACGATCCAGTGATCGACCACTCAATATGAAGTCTGTGCGACCGGCCCTATTTCGCAAGTCGGTGTATTGTCGGAGTTCGGGATGAGGAGTGTGCTTGTTTGTTCCTGGCAGAGCTTCATGCGGAGGTTACCTACACTGAACCAAGAACCTTTGAGGTCCGGGTCAACAGCACCGGGGACCCTGTCCGGGTGAAAGGGGTACTCGCCGACAAAGGAGGACGTCTTGAACTACGCTGTCATCTGGACAACTCGGTCACCAAATGCCGGGTCTTTGTTGACGGCGGAGATATTCATCTGTTCACCGTGGTAGCTATACTCTCGGGGCAAGATGGCCGATAGTTGGACTTAGGGGCAGGCAAAGAAAGATTTTTTTTTTCTTATTCAAAACGAACTTGAATCGAATATATGAAATATTTTCAAAGCCGAATTAAAGTTAAAATATTTTTGGCTAGTAGTTTTAATCTTAACAAAATTTTATATTCTGCTTATTTATATAATTCTATATATTAAGAACACTTAGAAAATGTTTTTTTTGCACAGTTGCAATTCAATTACTTGAGCTCTTTTGATCTAAATATTAATTTTTTTAGATTATAACAGCTCAAAATGTAAATAGTTAAACATAAATAATTGAGTAATTTAGCTGTTAATATTTTTACTAGTGAAGCTCCGTAATGGTCAAAGCTCGTATTATTTTCAAAGTCAAGCCAAAGTCTTGTACATCCCTAGTAAAGTCCCAACTATCAGGAGTTTTATTTATTATTATTATTATTATTATTATTATTTAGCACCGCGTCTTACTAACCGTTCGGGTTAAACGCTTTAAGTATTAATTACGCTAATGGATTAGGAATTGGGAAGGTTGAATTAGAGGAAGTGAACCCGCATTTGCGTGGAGGGAGAGTGGAAAAACCATTTAGGAAAAACCACCCCCAGTTCACCCGACCGAGGTTCGAACCTCGATCTCCCCATCCTCAGCAGTCGAGCAGCTCAACACGACAAGCGCGTTAGCCAACTACGCCACCGAGGCGGGTATCAGGAGTTAAAGTAGTTGGTTAAGGACCACGTTGGTAACGTTATTTCTTTTATTTACTTTCAGATACTTTATACAAAAAATACATCACTAAACTATTACAGTTTTTTAAAATAGTCCTGACAACATCTCTAATCTACGCCCATAACACCAGGTGTCAGGAAACTGACTCGACTAAGTCGAGCGGCGGACGATAATATGTACGGCTCCTTGGTACATGTAAATAATGAGTCACCAACGATTCACTCCGTTACTCGAACCATTTTAATGAAGAGCATTTTATAGATAATTCTCATGAGACATAAATGGTGCTACCACCTCGGATAATACCGACACTACTGCGCCTGTAATTTTTTTAGAGTTAATTTTAAATTTTTTAAACGAGATTGAGATTTTTTTTTCCTTGTCTTAAATTTTCTGTTCTCCCACATCCCCACTTAATAAATATCACACCTACCAGCCTCGTGGTTTAGTGGTATCATTGTACCTGGCTACGAACCTAGGGGTCCCGGGTTCGATTCTTGGCTGGTACTCTGGGTACCAACGGTCACCAGGGTTCGGTTAGTTAGGCCTAGGTTAGATTTACGATCACTCTCGGCTATATATCATCTCATTGAGGGTACGATGTGTAGACAACCTCTTACGGTGTACCCTGGGCAAGGCTCTGTGCCCCTAGAGCAGCTAGAAGTCTAAATAAACAGGTGACCAACCTAGGTACCATGTATCTCTCGCGTTCAACGATGCTGTATTCTAAGAAACACACTCTTACACCGTTGATTCTCCGAGTTGAACTGTTGACAACAATTGGGTTGTAGTAGTAAGAGTCCTCAGAGACTGGAGCCCTGGTTTCTACCTACTGTTTTTCAGGACGGTAGCTACTTGTTGCGACTGACCCCGCCGAGGTACCTCAAGCGTTTGGGGGGCAAGGACTCACACCAGGTTGGAGACACCGCCGTGGCCCCGATGCCAGGGGTCGTGGACAAGGTGTGGGTAGCCCCAGGAGACTCTGTCCAGGCTGGGGACCCTCTTATGGTGATCATCGCCATGAAGATGGAGGTAAACATTCTGACGTCTAGGGTTGTAAGTCATCACTTTGGACATTGTGCATGTTAGTCGTCACATTTGAGGCTATCCGTGTTGTTAGCCGTCACAGTTGAGGCTATCTGTGTTAGTCGTCACAGTTGAGGCTATCCGTGCTGTTAGTCGTCACAGTTGAGACTATCCGTGCTGTTAGTCGTCACAGTTGAGGCTATCCGTGCTGTTAGTCGTCACAGTTGAGGCTATCCGTGTTGTTAGTCGTCACAGTTGAGGCTATCTGTGCTGTTAGTTGTCACATTTGAGGCTATCTGTGTTGTTAGTCGCCACAGTTGAGGCTATCCGTGTTAGCCGTCACGGTTGAGGCTATCCGTGTTAGCCGTCACGGTTGAGGCTATCCGTGTTAGCCGTCACGGTTGAGGCTATCCGTGTTGTTAGTCGTCACAGTTGAGGCTATCTGTGCTGTTAGTTGTCACATTTGAGGCTATCTGTGTTGTTAGTCGCCACGGTTGAGGCTATCCGTGTTGTTAGTCGTCACGGTTGAGGCTATCCGTGTTAACCGTCACGGTTGAGGCTATCCGTGTTGTCAGTCGTCACATTGACCTGTTACAGCACGTGATCCGAGCGCCCAGGGCCGGGATAGTGGCCAAGGTACTGTTCAGCTCCAAGGAAAACGTCGGGAAGAACTCGCCTGTGGTGACCTTCCAACCTGTCCGTGACTCTGAGACGCAGTGATGAGTTCATGCGCGACGCGGGTTTGAATCCCAGAGCTTCCAAACACTACAAGTGTTCAATAAGAATCTCATCATTCCAACAAGAGTTGTCGATTTCACAAGCTTTGATTCGACGTTGTTTTACAAATATTGTACCACCAGATTCTAATAATATATTTTTTTAAGTTTGCAATTATTTATTGTTTTAATGTTTTGTAATAAATAAAATGATAGGAAATTAGGAAAAGGGTAGAGCACAAATAAAAGTTAAAACACATAACACATATTAACACCACCTACCATCCAAAGAGTAATAAAGAAACATTCAGTAAATTTCAACTCCACCAGAGAAGTTTTCATCCTTACCAATCAAGTTGGCATCACTGAAGACAACATCCTGTTCAGTCTAATTACTACTATTTCCTGAGGAAGATGCTGTAATAGCATCGAAATATTGAAGTGTGTGTAAATATGTTATTGTTTCTACTTTTTTTTGTGATCCACCATTTTCCTAATATCCTATCATTTTATTTATTACTGTTTTAATGGTGTTTTCTTTTAAAGCTATGGAATTATCTATTTAATTTTCATGACTTGGATAAAAAATGTACTTCTTCTTGAAGTAAGAAATGACTTATTGATACACACACCAAAATATGGGTGACATTAGGGTATTACTACTGCCACAGGAAGATTCATTAGGGTATTACTACTGTCACGGGAAGATTCATTAGGGTATTACTACTGCCACGGGAAGTTTAATTAGGGTATTACTACTGCCACAGGAAGATTCATTAGGGTATTACTACTTCCACAGGAAGATTAATTAGGGTATTACTACTGCCACAGGAAGATTCATTAGGGTATTACTACTGTCACAGGAAGATTCATTAGGGTATTACTACTGCCACGGGAAGATTGATAAGGGTATTACTGCTGCCACAGGAAGATTCATTAGGGTATTACTGCCGCCACAGGAAGATTCATCAGGGTATTACTACCGCCACAGGAAGATTAATTAGGGTATTACTACTGCCACAGGAAGATTCATTAGGGTATTACTACCGCCACGGGAAGATTGATAAGGGTATTACTGCTGCCACAGGAAGATTCATTAGGGTATTACTGCCGCCACAGGAAGATTCATCAGGGTATTACTACCGCCACAGGAAGATTAATTAGGGTATTACTACCGCCACAGGAAGATTCATTAGGGTATTACTGCTGCCACAGGAAGATTCATTAGGGTATTACTGCTGCCACAGGAAGATTCATCAGGGTATTACTACCGCCACAGGAAGATTAATTAGGGTATTACTACTGCCACTGGAAGATTAATTAGGGTATTACTACTGCCACTGGAAGATTCATTAGGGTATTACTACCACCACAGGAAGATTAATTAGGGTATTACTACTGCCACTGGAAGATTAATTAGGGTATTACTACCACCACAGGAAGATTAATTAGGGTATTACTACTGCCACTGGAAGATTAATTAGGGTATTACTGCTGCCACAGGGAGATTCACCAGGCTTCATCTTCTGCCACAAGAGTAAGTTGAATTATTCATTTAATTCCCAATCTTTTCTGGAAAAATGTGTTTAAAGTTGTCATAAATCTAGCATTTGAAAATATAACTGGTGGCCAATACCAGATTGCTACAACTTTTTACATCGGAAAAATTATTTTAAAAAAAAAACATGGGATGTTATAAAAGATTATTTACTCACAAAATATTCACTTCTCTTTGAGTTACACAGAATTTTCACTATTCATGTAATTCTTTTTATGTACATTTGACATAACATTGATATACAGTTCTCTGATTGAATATTCAACATCAAATACATATCTATTATATTAGTTTTGAATTGCTGATGCAAATTATACATTAGAAAACAAACAGGTCTGGTATTGGTACAAATACAATTTTAAATTTTGATTTCGTATTCCTGTTAATTATTAGCATATGAAAATCTAATTTGTATTGTAAATGACAGATAAAAGAATTGCAACCTTCACTCTACAATATTACCACTACTATTACATCAAATATCCCAACACAAACTTGACATCAAAAAAATTCACAACACAGCAAACTTGACAATATCAAATTTCACAACACAGCCAACTTGACAACATCAAATTTCACAATACATCATACTCAAGGCTATCAAATGTCACAACACAGCAAACTTGACAACATCAAATTTCACAACACAAACTTGATGACACCAAATTTAACACACAAAAACACTTGACAACAGTAAATGTCTCAACACAACAATCTCAAGAACATCAAATATAACAATGCAACAAACTTTATAACATCAAATTTCACAACACACTCAAGAACAACAAATATAACAATGCAACAAACTTTATAACATCAAATTTCACAACACACTCAAGAACATCAAATATAACAATGCAACAAACTTTATAACATCAAATTTCACAACACACTAAATGTCACAGCTCAAGTTAGAATAAAAGGGGACGCGAAAAAAAGTCCGGTGTTTTTGCAGTTTTTATTGAAAAACATTTTTTTGGCCAAGATAAATAAAACATTGCTTCAATACAAACATGGATTTTAATTTTCTTCACGTGTTGATAACAACAGTTGTTGAATATCTGTAATGAGCAAGGCGGAATCATCCAACAAACTTTTTAAATAAAGAGAAAAGGTTGTCATTAAATTCCACGACACTTTTGAAAGATATTCAAAAAAATGTCGGAAGTCACCATGTGAAGAAAATTAAATTCTATGTTTGTACTGAAGCAATGTTTTATTTATTTTGGCCCAAAAAATAAATGTCGCCATAAAAACTACAAAAAAACACTGTCGTTTTCTTGCGTCCCCTTCCACTCCACCGTAACAAACTCAACAAAACAATACAGGATGACCCAAAAACTGTGATTTATAGAATTTACACCTGAATCAATTTCATTTAAACAAATGTTCAAACAGTTGGGCCCCCAACTTTTAGGTGAGGACTTCACAGCCACGACACGTTCACGGGGGAAATAATTCCTCAGTCACAAAGTATGGACGTGCGATGAGACAATCCAACTCGGTCTTCGTCATAACTCGTAGGTAGGAGCCTGAACACATTACAACATGATCTAGGACCAAATAATAAACAACCCACGATTGAAGCGTAAATAAGGCCGGATTAGATCTGAACCCTGAACTTCCAGCGCGAATACAACAAGTTACAACCATTACGACCATTCTCGGACACCATTCTCTTGTCCATTCTGCGTTAATTTCAATAAGAGTGTGTTTACTTCCAGTAAAAATTTATTACAGTACTAATACTATAAGGTGTGACTTTTGAAATAACCTGGATATCAGTTTTTTTAATTGATATATTTAGAAACGTTAATTTATTGGCTGACATGTTTTAAAGCTGACCACTTAAGGACGTAAGTTTTTAAGTCCAGTCTAGATACAATTTTCAGTTATTTTGACACAAAGCACTTAATGAGAATATTGGTGACATTTATTACCACCAATAATATTAACGCCCAGAATATTAAAGCAATACAGTATTTATGATAGATAAATTTCCAAAGAATTATGATAATTATATTAATGAGGCAACTAATATTGATTGTACCCTCTTCAGTGGGCGGATAGGCTTAGGTGTCACTCTCGCAATATACCAGACTTCTGATGGGGAGTAGGGGTTCGAACTCTGGTGGATATACTGAGGATGGTTTTCCATAAATAGTTTTACACTCTCTACCTCCACGCAAATGTGGGTACACTTCATATAAACTAAAACATTCTCATCCCAAACACATTAGCGTAATTAGTACATATATGCATACAAGCCAAACGGCTAGTAATATAATATGGTGATAAAAAAATCAAATTATTGTACCACTGTTCCTGAATAGCTATGCAACACACTCACTCTCGTTTCAAGGTCAACTCTTCCAGTGGTCACTCGGGAGCGTCACTCTTGACTAGTATCAGTCTTGTTCACACCGGCGGGGGGGTGTTCCAGTGGATGTGGGCCCCTTGCCACCTGGACTTACAACACATACACTTTAGAGCGTGACACATGGAGACACACAGTCAATCAGTCGAGGGAGTCATGCGAGACATTGGATCTTACTTGGTGTGTATCAGTTTCTCGAGGGACGGAGTCCCCAAGTCGTCTCTGGTCCGAGATGAAGTCTCTGCCCTCTCCTCCTGCTCGTATCTGGTGTCTACACTCAGTAGGTTGAGGGTGCCGCCACACGTGTAGTAGTACAAGTCGAACCTGGAGATAGAACAAGACATGATCTCTGTGTGGTAGTTCCCCAGCAGCTCAGCTTGTTACCTGCGCTCTGCATGGTAGTTCCCCAGCAGCTCAGCTTGTTACCTGCGCTCTGCATGGTAGTTCCCTGGCAGCTCAGCTTATTACCTGCACTCTGAGAGGTAGTTCCCCGGCAGCTCAGCTTGTTACCTGCGCTCTGAGAGTTAGTTCCCCGGCAGCTCAGCTTGTTACCTTCACTCTGCATGGTAGTTCTCCGGCAGCTCAGCTTGTTACCTGCGCTGTGCATGGTAGTTCCCCAGCAGCTCAGCTTGTTACCTGCGCTCTGCATGGTAGTTCCCTGGAAGCTCAGCTTGTTACCTGCGCTCTGAGAGGTAGTTCCCCGGCAGCTCAGCTTGTTACCTGCGCTCTGCATGGTAGTTCCCCAGCAGCTCGGCTTGTTACCTGCGCTCTGTATGGTAGTTCCCCAGCAGCTCGGCTTGTTACCTGCGCTCTGTAT
>CABEEJ010004155.1:0-43082 GCA_901482245.1 Timema douglasi
GGAGTCTTCTCGACATTTCCTTGAAACCAAACAACTAAAGGCCTGTATTCATGACGCGTTTTTGGAGGTAAGATACAATTTTACTAGTCGACTTCAACGGTTCGTTGTGAAAAATGTTGTTGCTGGAGAAAAATAAATTAGAATTTCAGTATATTTAATAAAGCTTATTAGATTATATTTTTAAATTGCCTGTATATGAGTGAGTTATATCTTTAAAATGAATAAATTCCCTCGCCCCGCTTTGAATATTATGCTTTGTCCTGGTTAAAGATCAAATATGGTCCATAAACCCACTTTGGCACTTTATATTAAAACACAGAAAGAAGTTTCTATATAATAGTCTTTCTCTCTGCGTCACTTACCTAATCGTCTGAAAACCATAGTGAATCGGCTGGAGCGACAGTAGTAGACAGTAGAAGATAGGCTACATATAGTCATTTATAATTCAAGAAATGAATCACGACTGCTGTATAGGCATTCTGATATTAGTACAGTAGCTCCATGGCTTCTTTGGTGTTGGCTGACAGCTTTGAAAAGTTACCACACCAAATTATGTATCCCTACGCCGAACCATATGATATGCAAAGTTATGTGTTTAGCAGCTGTCACTTCTGACGGTCAAAATTTAGGTATATACCTAAATGTTGACTGTCAGAAGTCAGCTGTGAGCTGTCAGTCAGCACCAAAGAAGCCACGGGGCTACTGTATATTTAAATAGCATATTTACATTTTTACTCAACTTTTTGTTTCGGCTAAAAGTTAAGCTAAAACAGGATGATTCCAAATGCCAACACTTTTTCCCAGGTAATATTTCTGAAAACAGTTCTACGGTATCTTATTTTTAAATAATTTTCTGAAGACAATGGGTAATATTATAGAATACAAAATTAGTTTTTGTTTCAATAAAATTACGTTTGAGAACCGTATTTAACTGGACACTAATACAATATTATTCGTGACTTAGAAGTCTGGGTATATTTGTGCGCACAAATTGAAAGTTGGTTAGATTCGGAGAGCGGGCAGTGAGTGTTCGATTTCAAAAGCTCCTTAAAATTCGACTAAATAGTTCACGATACTATTGTCGTTCGTGATGCCTTGTTGTTTTGAAAGAATATTTCTTCGACTTTGACGTATCGCGGAGAGTTAAATAAAAACTAGCGGCGCTCTATAGAATTAAATCAGTTGGCGAAACGACTCGGGTTCGTGCTCCAGTCACAATGTAATCATTTGATCTCTCTTGGTTTTAAAATGCATGAAGTTTTTGAATGAAAATAGAAAAGAAAAAATGTTTGTGATCGAGAGTGTTCTACTGTACGGAAATTTCTAATTCGAGGGAGGAAGAGTAACTAACAACACACACATGTATATATAAAAAAAAGGTATTGGGTAGGGAGGGAGCTGACGGCCTTAACACTATTAAGCGACCCTTTCGCCCGATTTGCATGGAAACAACTTGAAAACCAGAACTGACAACGATTTTCAATGTTGCACTGCCTGGCTTGTGTTTGCGATGGACGGAGACGGGAATTCTCTTTAATCTCTTTCAGGATTGGATTAAAGGGTTGATTCGGCCACAGGGGTGGAGGAGCTTGGTTTTATTTTATTTTACTTTCCGAGCTACAACATTCTTTCTCTCCGATGCGCGCTATCCTAATGGCTTGCCATGTTGAGTGATGCTCGTCCAACCATATATTTTGTGTCATAAATCTGTTTTAGTTCTGTTAATTAAATCAGACATGGTTTTGTTTCGGTGCAAATCTCATTGCCCGGGAACGTTTGCATTAGTTGGCAGCAAATTAATGGTATGGCTAGGGTAGAAACTGTAAATATTGCACGTTGTGAGATTCAACATTAATGTTAGTTTAGTTACACGGAAAATGGATTTGTAAATGTTTCCATCATTATGTCAGATATATTATATTCTATGTAGCTACGACTTTCAAGACTTTTTGAGAGGCATACAAACAAATTTACTCCTCTACTGTAGATAGTGTAAGAGCTCTTTTAAAAACATTATAAACTGCCCCTAAGCACCACCCTCTTTTTCGATTATCGTCTAAACACCACCCAATTTTTAGACTAGTCATGCTAAGTTCTGTCTTAAATGTTCACACTACAGCATTTTGCCAAACAACATAATTACCCTTAAACTTTATTGTCTTTAAATCTTTAGCATCTTTAACGCTTATTTAAGTGCCTTTTTACAATTATATATTTTTTTAAATATTTCCTGGAAAAATTCATTTCTACGAGCTCAGGCTGAATATTGGTTGAATACCGCTGCTTTAAAATGGTTCGTAAGTAGTATAGTAGTTGTTAGTAAGGAGTTTTTGGAGGACGGGTGTAATGCTTTCCTGGACTATAGTGTATTTATGGTGTGTAATGAACATTCTGTATGTCGTACACACCATGTGCAGGTGGTCGTCCGACGCATTGTGAAGGAGAATGAATGAGAGGGAGAACTCCATTTCTTGTGCCAGATGGCGCGCGCTGGTAAGCGAATTTTTATCCAGTCGCCAGATGGCTTCCGCAGCGCAATTTTCTGCTTCTTCCTGCTCGAGTCGTTTTGATTTCAAAACTACACAACGGATGTGTCGTTGATTTATTTGTCGTTGTTTATTAAGTGTAGGGGTTATTAGCTTCCATCTGCTTTCGAATCCCTCGAAAACTAGGAAACTTGCCAATCTCACCAGAATTTGAACCAACAATATATCTCGGACAGCGCTTAAAAGCATAACGCTCTAGCGATCTTGTCACCCACCAACTTAATACCTCTGAAGTTGATCTCGTGATGTGAGTTTCTGTAACAACATAAAGAATACTCAAAAGAGAGACGGGTAAAATACGAGATTTTATCAATGTAGATCCATACAAGGATAGACTCTTGCTTCCTCTAAGCTGTACTAAATAATGTCAAACCACATGCAAAAGAATATCGACGAAATAACTTATACATTTATAAAGGTTCCCCCCTCGCTTGGTATAAACCTCTGTGGTCTTAGAGTAAAGTGCTAGCCTCAGGATCCGATGTTCGTGGATTCAAACCCAACCGGGGGCAAATATTTCCTGAGCATAAAAATTCTTAGCACAACTTCCTTCGGAGGGGAAGTAAAGCCGTCGGTTCCGAGTGGCATGTAAAATAACCCTGGAAGGTATGTGGAAATACTGTTCCTGGCAAAATTGGTAGGCCCTTTTGTCCTCGCTCATAGAAATTCTCGCGCGTTGATATAATCAATCAGTCGGTTCAAAAAGTGCACGTTAAATAAAAAAAAAAAATCCCCTTGGAGTGTAGGCCACTGCGACTTCTAATGCACTTTCAAAATTGGAGTTTAACGAACGATCTTTTAAATGCAATTCATACTAATCTTGAAGAAATAACTTACGTTTTTTCTCTGTTTTTTGCCTCTCGATTTTAGTGTAACGCTACTGCTTATCAAAACTTGGCTTCGTCGTAGATTTAAAAATACCTCTCACATTCCATCCTCTGAGCTCAGTGATGCAGGCGATCCTCCAGATACGTCATACATACTTTTCTCAGAGGGACAACGTACTATCTCGCAATTAAGAACGAACACAAGGAGAAGAAAGATTTGTAACCGATTAAAAAAAGTTTTTTTTTTTGTATATTATGTTTTCGCACTTAAGATTTGAATATAGAACATTTTAGTTAAATAAATTACTTTGTAAACTTTCATAAAATTGAAAACCTTGTATGAACAGTAGCAAAGTTATGTTTAATATGTTATTATTATTATTATTATTATTATTATTATTATTATTATTATAAATATATGTTATGGTATCTGTACATATTTTTTCCGACAATTCTTATTATTAACTTCTTTTGAAATTTAGTTCTATTATGGTGCATTTTTATATGAAAGTAGTTCATATTGATTAACTAAAAGTTCGATTATGAACTAGAGCTGCCACGCACCTGGAAAACAGTGAAAACACAGGGCAGTTCACAAAAAATTGAAACAAAACCGCAATATTTGTGAATTTCGGACATTTAACTGAATGTTTTAATATTAGACCTTTGCATCGAAGGAAAAGCGAAATGAGGGACTAAGCACATTGTGAATACTTTCCTCCCCTCTTTTTTTCCCAGGAACATTACTAAACCATCCTTTTTTTAGGACCGAGTCTTACTACACGTTCGGGCTATACCCCAATGGGCTAATTACGCTAATGAGCTAAAGATGATTAGGGTTGAGGAAGTGAACTCACATTTGGGTGGAGGAATAGAGGAAATCCATTTAGGGTAAATCATCCTCACTACACCCGACCGTGATTCAATCCCAGATCTGCCCGTCATCGGCAGCCCTTTATATTGCGAGAGTGATGGCTTAGACCATATGTCCACCGAAGCGGGTAAACCATTAAATTCTAAATCACAGAGCTGTGACCACCAAGGTCAGTTTATGAAAAAGTAATATAATAGGCCTAGTTAGTTCTTCTATAGGTTCTACTTACTCTCTAAACTATAAAGTGTTTGTAAACATTGGAATATCTTTTAAAAAACTGGGAAAACGCAGAACATTTTGTATCCAAACTAGTGGCAACACTGGTGAAGTTCTTTAACCTTGGTAAATACACCTTAACGTGGCAATGATAAGCGCTGATAATACCTAATTACAAGAAGTTAGTTTTGGTTACTATCTTAGTTCGGGAGAGAGCCATGTCCGTCCAAACATGCATATTTTGTTTGGATTAATTAACACTGTTCTAATTCTTTAAAATAGTTTGTGTGGTTTGTGTTGTATGTTATTTTAATAAAATAAAGATAACTTCTTGGATACTTATTAACTATTTTAATAATTAATTTGATTACGCTAAATTAACTGGTTTCAATTTTTGTGGAACTTGGTTATGTAATGATGACAGTGATTAATTTTCGCGATTAATACAGGACTCCTGGGGTTTTGGTATAATCCACTTTATATTTATTTGTTTTAATCGGGTATTTAACGGGTTCCTGTTAATCACACTCCACGAATATAATTTCGGGGTAATAGGACCAACCCATGTACGAATACTTTTAACGCCTCGCTAGTTCGAACTGGGTTTGGGTTCTTCTATAGTGGGATTTGGGGTATGAAGGAAGGAATGCAAAATATTTTTGTTGGCCAACATTTTAATACTCTCCTAGGTATTGGCAATCGCAGCTGACATTATTTTACGTATATATTATATTAACATGTTTTAAGTAACTTTTATAACTTGTCTAAAAGTTTCTTCCTATTGAAATCGGGCTGTTATCATTTGGTCTGAATGATGTATAAAGGACCCCGTCAACGTTTGTCCTACCCTGCTAACGAGCTATTTAAGAAACCGGATTGTGCCAAAACAGTTTAGTAAAGCTATTTAGAATCGGTTCTAACTCAATGATGGGAACGCCTATTGGATGGGAATTTAATATATGAATTAATTATAGTTAAATATAGCCAATAAAAATGGGGTTTTACACTAATCAATAATCAATAAATGTAAATGACTTCTATAAGGATAATTTTCTATTCTTCTCGATTAAAGTTTTAATATAACTTTTAAATAATATCGATCGAAATTATAAAAAAAGACAAAAAATTTAAATTATCGTTTGCAACTAAACCTTTATCCTAATTTAATAATTCCTCAATTTTTTAAAGGTATTTCTTGACAATACACGCTATTTTTTGTGTACCAAAAAAATTTCAGATAAGTTACATCCAATTGTTTCGATGCGCTCCGTTACTTTAGATCAGGGTGACAAGTGTCGGTAAGCTTCTTAAAATATTATATATAATATTATTTAGCACCGCGTCTTACTACCCGTTCGGGTTATACGCTTTAAGTACTAATTACTCATATGGATTAAGAATTGGGAAGGTTGAATTAGAGGAAGTGAACCCGCATTTGCGTGGAGGGAGAGTGGAAACCATTTAGGACCCCCTCCCCCCCAGTTCACCCGACCGAGATTCGAACCTCGATCTCCCCGTCCTCAGCAGTCGAGCTCAACACGACTAGCGCGTTAGCCAACTACGCCACCGAGGCGGGTAGCTTCTTAAAATATTCTGTAAAATTACTCAAATTTAAATTATTTATGCTAACTGTTTTACCTCTAAAGCTTTTTTTTTTAAGGTACAGGGAGATTGATTATAAAACCTTATTATAGATAGTTGTTTGTCAATGTCGACATGTCCACGTCTTCGCCCCATGTGTGTGGGAGACCGGCCAAGTTTTCGGCGGGCCGGTCGCCCACGCGATAGTGCCCCTCGCCTTCTGTGTACACACATGCTTTTTCAATTTTATTTTCTTGTCCGAGAAGCGACCAGTTTAAAAATACTCTGATTCGTGCCGCGCTACTGCGGGGAGTTAAAATGCGAAATATTGGTAGGACGGAAGGCCTCAATGGGTCGGCCGTTCTTTTGCTGAGCTTCCACACAAAGCTTACGAATGTTGTTATCTTTTTCTTTTGTTTGTTTGTTTGTTTGTTTGTTTGGTCTACAAGATATGGGTTGTTGAATCCACTATTTTACGAATCCGAATCTTAATTTTATATTAGTAGGCCGAATTTAGAATTAGATTCAAATCTTGGTGAAAATTATGAACATAAGAGGGAAAAGGAATAGGCCTACAACATAATAATGGGAATAGTAACTAAATGTTTGTTTGTTTTTTGCTAAAATACATTCAGTTAAGGGTATTGCCTACCTGTGACGTCATGACAGTTCGAGACGGGGTTTCCAATGGTGTATTTACGTTTTACTCGGCGAGTTTTAAAGATATAACGTTGAAACTAAAACATAAGTTCTTAAGTAATTATTAAAAAGAAGTCCTACACTGTCACAACATTATTATTTTTATCTTGAAGAAGAAGTGTTTTTTTTTGTAAATGTATCTTTTATAAATCCTTACAACTTAGGCTATTTGTCTTGGTCATGAAAATGTCCTGTAGGAGTCTTCCTGCCAGGATGTAGATTAAAAAAGTCCTTGGTAGCAAATGTCTATCTAGAATAGGAAACAAGAAAAGGGTAAATCTAAAAAGCAAGTCCAGGTTATCAAGGCGCACATAGTATATTGATTGTGTAAACTCGTCAGAGGAAGAGGGTAAGTGCTATCATCAGATAATAGGTTTCAGTGAGCTGCTTGTTTCTTCCCTCTCTTTCTATTTCGTACTTTGATGTGTAAGTGTGTTGGTGCTTATAATTCTTAGGTACGTCAAGTTAAGATGCAACCCATTTCTCAAAATCTCGAAACATGCAACATCGTTAAATCCTAAAATAATGGTTTGGGATCTGGTTTAGTTTTTTATATAATTATGCTGGGGCTGAACCACTTTAAAGAAGTAGGTCTATAAGAGCTCTAAAACTAATTCCAATTTTTTCAAATTCCGAAACCGTTATTTTTTTCAAATCTCGAATATCTAAGTACTAATAGTTCAAAAAATGGTCACTAAGACGATATGATTTTATATGGTTCTAATATTGGCTCAAGCTGCGGTAGACAACAGTATATAATCAATTGCAGATTTGAATGTTTGGGGTATAAAAAGTATTTAAATCTTGCATGGAGAACTCTCACCATCCGATTCAACAATAGCAACCATGGTAGTGGTATAATGTACAACTAAGGCTTGTTTGCTTACTCCGCATCTTACTACCCATCCGGCCAATCCGCATGTAGAGCTGAGGGAGTTTAAATTGAGGGGAAGAACGGGAAACATCAGTGTTCGAACCCTGGACTACTCTCCCAGCTCTTCACCCTCGGCAAACCAGATAAAACGATAATGGTGCCCCGTACCTATAAACTATTTTTAAGGGAAAGCATTCAATAATAGTTTTACTGTACTAAACCTCGCATTTCCGATGATGAACCTTATTCTAGCTATACCAAGAAAATAATGTTGGGTAGCCGCCCAAACTATTGTTCTTTTCCTCCTGTTTAAACATGTTTGCGAGTGCTCAACCTCGTAAAGTCTCGTCAACGATGTACGTCCACATACGGCAATGTTATTTGAGCGACGGTATGACGACCCCTCTGTCTTTGGTCACTTGGTCAAGATTACGTTCCATTTTAAACGGGAGGAGAAGATGATTTCTCTCCGAATAAGGTCATTTCCGACGCTAACCACTCTTTAGAGACTTTGGTTCGGTTCTCTGTGGGATCTAGGTCACATAGCACTAACGTGGTGCTCATACCTAGGCGTTTGTACGGGGTCTTCAAAACAGGGAATCTGCTTTGTCATGGAAAAGTAAGGCAATTATATCAAATTTGTGTAGTTTTCACATATTCACTATAAAAAATACAAATTTTATTTACAATAGTCAAAATAGTACTTCTTACAGTTAATGTCCCATACGCACCAAATTTAGTGATTTTTTGAAACTGTTAGATTTTGTTCTTAATACAGTAGAGTCTTGTAAACTCTGGACTCGATAACTCGACATTCCGTGTAACTCGACACACGCACATGCACACAGTTGTTGGCGCCAGTCATCACAATCCAAGGTCATTCAACTGTATAACCTCTCAGTTTGTGTAACTCGAGTGGAACAGTCGTGCTGTGTTTGTTAGTTTTCCAATTCAGTAACGTGTTATTCGAATCAATACAATATTATATGTACTGTACTGCATGTTTGTATACTACACGTATGTATATTCACGATTATATTAGCACGTAATATATTGTACTGTGTGTATATTACTGTACTGTACTGTACAATTCTACAGTCCAGTACAACTGTAGCTATAATATTCGATACTGTACTGTGAATCATCCTTGTTTAGTAAACATGTATCTTATGCAAGTTCATTCGTAAAACTCGACATTTCGATAACTCGACACCATCTCAGTCCAATTTAGGTCGAGTTTCCGAGACTCTACTGTATTGAATTTTCATTGTTTAACGCCTATATTGTGCTAATTACTTGTTATGCAATTTGTTTCTTTCTCTCTTGCATAGACAATAGGATTTGGAAGGAACTACCCCTACATTTGCCTGGAAACCTGATGGAAAACCTCAGGGTGAAAAACTGTCCCGACTCAATCGATTAGCATGGTACCCCATTTTGTGCTAAGTACACTTCTTGTCAAATATATTCTCTTATGTATACTTCTATGGACTCATTACCATCACACATGTATTTCAAACGCTATGGAAACCTTTAAATATTTAAAAAAATAAACTTGCTGACATGCGCTTATATTTATTTTTAGCGATCAATTTGCAAAAAAATAAAAAAAATCAGAATTGCTGAATACTTTTGGCCTCCATAATGGCGCTTGGACGGATGCGAATAGGTTTGCTTCCACCTTTTCACGGCCGCTCATTACCGGCGTATCAGTTCGGTAGTTCGTCCTACGTCCGCCGCAGCCAACCTTGACTACATAATTCCCTTCTTGGTATTCCCATTACTCACGGCCTGGTTTACGTCATACCTGTAAAATAGATACCGCGCTGCTACCTTCACTTTTACCGCTCGCTCTGAGAGGATATTAGTTTTTAATCCCTTGCACGCGATGTGCGTGTTTTTTTTTCTCACTCGCTTTTCCCCGTTGTGCAGGGGTGTGGCTGAGAGTCACATGCGAGGTGGGGTGGCAACGTCACGTGATCCTCCCCTTGCCTGCCTCAGGTTGGTATCCCATGCGAATAATATTGGTGCATTCGCGACCCGCCGGAAGTGTTGTGGGAAGTACCGGCTTACCTTCACAGCTGTTCCCGTTAAGGCGTCCAATCAGTGTGGCTGAGGGAAAGCGAGAGAGAGAGGGGGGGGGGAAATGACCCGAGTTGGGGGTCCCACTTTAGGAACAACGGTTTCTCTTGCAGAGTATGGTTTCGTTTCAATTCTACTCAGGATATATATCTTCTTAAAGCTTGGGACAGATTGTATTTTGTAGAAGAGTTTGAAAAATAGTTACACAATTCTCATAGATAACCCAAAAAGTGACTTCGACCAATTTAAACGGGTTTTGGTTACATAGTTATTGTGGACTGTATTTAATCCCCGATACTATATTATTATTATTTTAAATGAAGCACGAATAAGATATGAACCTCGGGCCTCACACCACTGGTTCTCTACCAACTGAACGATCCGGGTTCTTGTCCCATTTGGTTTCTTATATCAACATTCCACCGTACTCACCCAGCTGAATGGTACCGCAACTTGCTCCAAGAGCACCACATTACAACGACTACACACTAATATACCTCGTGTCCTCTGAAACCTACCACCGTGGGAATCTTATATTGAAACAATGACGGCTCTTAGAAGGAACTTCTGATTAAGTAACTGTGTGAATGGGGCTTGAATATAGGTCTGGGTGTCGTTTTTTTTAAAAACTAAATCACTTTCCGAAATTCCTGTTAAAAAAAAGTTTCTATGTTTATAACCCCTCTTAAAAATGTCATTATAGCTATCTTCTAATTCTATGACGTTCTAATATTAAATATTTTGTACAGTTATAGAGCACAAGAATTATCTTAACGTGAGACTCAAAAATACTCGTACCTCGCTTGTTCTCGCACCGTGACCCCACCGAGATCCGAACCATATTCTTGTCCCTCAAGAGGTTGTGGGTCATAGTTTAGACCACAACGTCTGATGGCTCTCCAACATAATCTATTTCTGCTGTGGTTTGCATTAGATGGGGGCACTCGGTAATAAATAGGCCTAATGCAGTCAGGTCAAGGTCACGATCATTTGTTAGTGTCAGCGTTGACGTAAAACCAGACCTAGGGGTAGAAAAGGAGAATTTGAACAGGTCTCAATTTTCCCAGGTTAGGACAGATTAACCGATGAGAGTTATTGGGGTAGGACAGTTGATACCGATTAATCCCAGGCATAGGCTAAACATTTTAGCCTAGCTGTCTCATAGAAAACTGAAATAAAATGTGTAGGCCCTACTATATAGAATGGGCCAAAAGTCATTATCCATTTCAGCTAGTGAAAATGCTTTTGAAGACATTGATTCAAATCGAAAACTGTTCAAAAAGTATTCTCAAGAGTTCCAGGTCATCTTCAGCAATGTATCAACGCAAAAGAGAAACTATTTTATAAATAATCATGTAGCTTTAATAAAGTATTAGTTATTTGTACAGTTTTTCCCAATAAGCTTTGCAATCGGTAGTGAGTGACTTTTGGCCTATCCCGAATTTGGTTTACTTGATTGTGTTAAATAAAAAATAGGTTTTCAAAATGTTGTTTTGAGCAACAACAAAGATGGAAACACATATAGGTTGATTAAAATGTATTATTTTAATGGAATAAGTGAACTTGTTTTCTACCATATTCTCCCTGGGTCGATATGGTAAAAAAATTCGTTTTAATTTGTTTGTCATCGTTAGCTCCCAGACCGGGTGGCGTGTGGCCCACGAGTTATAGTTTGGTTGATCCACTGTTCACTTCTATTGATAACTTGAGGTGAAGACGTCTAATTGCCTCCAGGTCTTTGTTGCTGCAAGCCATTAGGGGCCCAGGGTAATTGTTCCAACAGTTCTATGCCATCGGTTTAGCTGTCTGGCGTATTATAATCCTCTTGGTGCATCTGCTCTACCTTTTGAAAAATGTAACCGGTTCAATGTCCTAGCTCCACATGCAGGCTAGTTGACACTGCAACTTACTAGACACGCTTGTTTAGCGTGTGGTATCTAGCCCATGCAGGCGTTAATTACATGTACAAAATGAAAAGAACCTGCCTGCCGTCTTACTTTAAGGGACAGACTACCTTTTTTTAAAAAAATACAAAACAGTGGTAACATGTTACCATATTATTTATATTATTTTGGTATTGTTAATATACATCATGCAGAACACATGACTTGACCTATGAATATGTGAAAGTAGATATACTAACTTTTCTATCTATCAGATAAGGCTCTTCCTATGAACATCGGACTATATGTTACTCGCTACTCACCTTAATTTAAGAACTACGTCTTTTCGGATAAAATAGCTTTGAAACGGATTTAATGGTACATTATAGTAACCTACATGTTATCATAATAAAGCTTAAAATATTATATTTTTAATGCTATAGTGACACGTGTTTTTAACCCTTTGGTCTTCATTTTAAAGTTTGTTTACTATATTCTCTGATCATTATAGAGAAACGATAAAAATTTAAAAAATCAGAATTATTGCCAATCACAGGGCCAGTTTCATAGTCAAATTTAGTACGCCTCAAGTGCGGCGCTACACTAAATATAAGACGACACCTACCTAAACTCGAATGGAATGGGCCGTTCTCGCATAGGAAACTGGCCCATTCCATTCTGATTTAGGTAGGTGTCGTCATGTACTTAGTGTAGCGCCGCACTTGAGGCGTACTAAATTTGACTATGAAACTGGCCCTTAGGCTGCGGCCGCAGTGCAAGTTGTTTATCTGGAGGGCAGTGGGTGGTGAGTCGCCAAGCAACCCACCAGCCACGTTTCCGTCACATGCAGCCAGACGGCACCGGCCACACTGGGTCCTCCAACCCACCCAACCAGCCTAGCAAGTCGCCAGGCATGTAGCGAGGGAATCAGTTGTGTTGGATAATTTCACCTAGCCACCACGCGTTAAGTTATGGAAGAGCTGCTGATCTCGGCCGTTTACAAGCGGAAAGCGATATGGGACCCACGGTGATAGCTAGATTATTCCATCGTGCAGTGCGGCTGGACTATATCCACCCTTCACCCACGAGCTTCCACCCTCTAGCCTCCGAGCTACCCACTACCCACCTGCAGTGCGGCCCTAGGTTAAGGGTTGATCTTAATTTGGGAAATAGGACTACGCAATTTAATTTTCCTGTAATATTTTAATTGGGTCATTAATAGTTGTAGAAAATTCTTGAAAAATGATATGGAAAATTAGTTAGCTTGGATCTGTTTATGCATCAATCATCTTTGTGTCAGTCTATCAGCTATTATTTACTATTCCATTGCCATGGCCTTCTTTGTCCAGTCAGATGCACTGTTCTATATTTTCCTATTCACCCTTTTTATTTTCTAACTAACCATTTTCTTCCTGTCTCTTAAGTTAAATAGTTATTGTCACCACTAGAAAATTTTGGTATCAAAGCGTACTAACCTCTTAACTTTTTTTAAAAAAATATTTAAAATTCTAAGATCGTCAGAGGTGTTAGACCACATGTGCTAGTAAATTTAACTAAGACGTTAGATTCAAACCGCAGTTGAAAGGCTGGCTTGGGTTTGTATCCCGGCCGTATTTGTTGGCTCTATTTTTACACATGTGACCTTCTCTTTATTTTCCCCGTATGTTTATACTAATTATGGTGCATTTACACGGATAAACCTTCATCCTCCCTTTCCCGTGTGTGGGATGAATGAATAGTGTTTATTTTTATACGGTTTGTACAAATTATTGTTAGACTTTTAATGGAATCAGGCGTCGTCTAATTTTTAGAGAAGTTTAATGAAAAATAAAGTTCCTCTTTTTAATACTTTTTTTGCTATGTTTATTTAACGTATATTTTATAAACAAGCCGATTACATCAATACACGATTTATAAGCTAGCTTATCTTAAAACGAAAGCCACACCCAATCTTCCACGCCCCCAATTTGACCAAATATAACATTCTATGCTATTCAGGGAACCAAACACAGAACCATTCTCTACAACCTGAACTAATGTGTCGGACATTTCTCCCTATTTACGCTCACACGGATGTAACAGTAACATGTGTGAACCTTCATAAAGGCGTGTGTTTCGCCTTGCATGTACAAACCTATAAACAAAGGATAGCTTGCATTGTGTGACGAGGTAGATTTTAGCGAATGTGCTTGAGTAATGCAATCTGTTTACTTTGTTGGCGAGTACATTTTTTAACGTAATTAACACGCTTCTACTAAACACAAGGATATATATATATATATACACTATTTATAAATTAACACAAGCTGGTATGGTAGAGATACCACCAAACATCTAAACTTACTACCAACAATGCGGCATCTTATTAATACGTTCGTGTTTTGCGTCATACTACCCGTCCAGATTATCCGCATGGTGACACCGAGGGAATTACAATTTAGAAGGAATGTATTGGCATTTGCACGAAGGGAAAGTGGGAACCCATATAGAGAAAACTACCTCAGTCCCTCAGTACAGGATTTGAACCGCGACCTCCCAGTAACCGGTAAACCCGATTATACGAGAGTGACGACTGTTCACCTCCGCTGCGGGTATCTGTGTAATAAGACGACGTCGTACGCGAATAGTAAATTTATTTAAGCGGTTCCTGGGACCAAAACAAGGCCTGGATCTGTGATCGGTCTGTTGAATCAACCGGGAGTGGTTTTGAAGTCGTTATTGGACTATTTTGGTGGTAAATGTTTATATCGGATAATGAAATCAACCTTGTAGGGAAAGGACAACTAAGTGTGACGGTGATGCTGTTTTTAATGGATGGATATTGTAATGTACTCCTTGACATAGCATCCTCTAGCTATGTATGCTCTTGTGATGAGTCACTCCTTAACACGAGTGCTCTGTGTGCGGTCGAAATTACGTCATTTTTAGCCAAGTTTGTTTATGCTGATCATTCACCAAGTGATGCACCTAACATATTTCTAGTGACAGAGCTGGTAGTTACTACAAGCGCAGATCACTGGTGACTGGAGAGTTATTCTAGTAGTGATTTAGGCTTCGTGGGGTTCGCGGCCGCGATAAACAGTGGCGTGTGTTTAATCTACCCTAACCTAACTTATTCCGCCAAGCCTAGTCGCCTGTATGTATGGGAATTACGCAATAAAATAAACAGTGTGTTAAACAAAATTGTTAAAACTTTAGGATCTTGTAGTACTCATTAAAAAGAGTAAAAACTTACTAGTAATTTTTCAGTGACCTGGTGGTCTTGGTGTAAGGTGTCAAGACTTCTAGGGGTTCGGGGCTCAATCTTTAGTACCGGCACAGAGCTATCTGATTACCAAACCCTTACTTCACCTCTGACAAGACGTGTATTAATCACAACTTGTGAATGTGTAGAATGCCAGGCCTCTACCGTGGTTCGGATCCCACATTAAACTGTAGGTCCTCCATTTTCATTTCACAATCACCCTACCATTATTCGTTAACGAAAGTTCGTACAAATCGAACGGGTAGTAAGAAGCTGTGTTAATAATAATTAGTAAATTTAAGCCCGCTAACCAAATCACACAAAGATACAGGCAATTTTGTCTTTCGGTAATAACAAAAATTAGGAAGAAAATTTAAATTTTATATTTGGTTTTAACTGCAGCAGTTAATTACCTTATCACTACAATAGTTGCTGTTCTTCCAGTGCCACACAAATTTCACATCTTCGTACAAGACTGTTGCGTGCTCTTTGAAAAAGCCACGACTTCATTAGAACTGTCTTGAAACATTTTTCAATTCGCTAAGACTGCTAAATCATTTATTGGAAACTAAAGCACTAAACACTTTAAATATCCACACAAAAGGTATACAGGATTATTTAAAGGGCCCAAGGTAGGGGGCACATGTGACTAGACCTTCTCGACCTCTCATTGGCTGTCTATTTGTGCGAGTTGGTTTGAGGACATAGGTTCACTAAGACATTTTTATTAATTATAATGAGTACTAAAATATCTAGAGTTCTGAACACGTTAGCACCCTGTATATCTGCCGTAGGTCCCACTGGCCCCGTAACGCCCTGTATATCTGCCGTAGGTCCCACTGGCCCCGTAACGCCCTGTATAATCTGCCGTAGGTCACACTGGCCCCGTAACGCCCTGTATATCTGCCGTAGGTCACACTGGCCCCGTAACGCCCTGTATATTTGCCGTAGGTCCTACTGGCCCCGTAACGCCCTGTATATCTGCCGTAGGTCACACTGGCCCCGTAACGCCCTGTATATCTGCCGTAGGTCCCACCGGCCGTAACGCCCTGTATATCTGCCGTAGGTCCCACTGGCCCCGTAACACCCTGTATATCTGCCGTAGGTCACACCGGCCGTAACGCCAAGCCAGACTAATCGAAAAGCTTATAGAGGTATGGGTCTCATAGGATAGAACAGTTGTTTACTCACCGCGTTTAACGCCCTGTTTGGGCCCTACTTATGTAACTATACTTAGAGGGTAGAGACGAGAAAGGCATAATTTAGAGTAAATGTACCCGAATTGGTGGGGAGGAAACGTAATAAACCATTTAAATACAAAACACCTTCAATACACCCGGCTGGTATTCGTATCCTGCTGTCACCAACAAACCAAGTTAGAAGACATTTAGTGCGCGTGTCTAAGAATGCAGTTGCATATTATAGGTGATTAACCTAATTAAAGTATATAAGTAATCCTACAAGCTACACATTAACTAAATTATTCAAGATAAGTATGGGGCCCACAGGACGTCCGGACGGAGATTCTTGCACTCGAAACTACTTGGCCTTCTCTTTAAGGTCATTCGACAGTTAGAATTTTATTGTACGTTTTTTATTATTACTATTTGATGTATTTAACGTGCACTTTCTAAACTAACTGATATCAGCACTCAAAAATGTCTATTTGCGAGAGCGAAAGGGCCCACCAATTTTACCGGGAAAGGTATTTTCACATACCTCCCAGGGTTGTTTTACATTATACAATCGACACGGGATCGACGGCTTTGCTTCCCCTCCGAAGGAAGCTGTGCAACTGATTGCATGATTTTAACACGTGTATAGTAATTATAAGCTATACCTATTGATTCATTGATTTCACTTGATTACATTTCACAATTGACAAGGGGTCGAACTTGCTATTTTATGTTGTATGCTGTACCCAGTCACCTTCTCCGGTCAGCTGATTTGATGATCAACCTCATCTTCTTACGTTGTCTCGTCCACGGCAGTCAGTTTCGGTAGAGCATCTCGGGGTTATTTAGATAATGGTGGGGGTAGAGGTATACAGTCGATTTAAAATGATGTTGTTTAGCGTAGCATTTGAATTAGAAGTTTTATTTTAATAAATCTTTTACATATTATTACCAAGGATATTTTAATTTAGAAACCTGAAATAATTAAGACATAGCTAAAGATAACTATTTAGCCACCTGGGCTACCTCTACTTTCTCCCATCTCGAGACTACACGTGTCGATAAGTGAAATTGAGAGTACACGTCTTTACTCTTTGCGTGCTAAACGGCTAGTGTCCGAGTCTGACGCTTTTCTTACAGATAAGGTCAAACACAGACGCTAAACCAAAGGCACTGATTGGCCAGTAGTCCGCGCCAAAACCTCCCCCTCCCTGAAAGGCTGCACGTGCAAGAATAGGTGCGTATCCCAGCTTCCGGGTTCAGCTATAGATACAAAGCACGATGCTTATAAATGAAAAGTAAAAGTAATAAATTTTGATGACTCTATCTAATATTCCAACAAAGACTTTAAATAATGAAAAACTATTAGATTGAAAGTTTAAAGGCCTGAAAATGAAGTTAATGAATTGAAATTTGAAACATATATTGCTTACAACTTTGGTTATGATTTACATAACTTATAATTACCATAAAACCCCACACTTTCTTATAATTAACCATTTGATAATAATAAAGATAATTAAATTAGGCCTAGATGAATGGAAAAGAACAAGGTATTTATCAGTTTAGTACTCTCCGTATCTTGAGTGTATTAATATGTAAACTAAAGGCAGAACTAATATAATTTTATAAATGAAAAGGTTGAGAGCTAAGGGCCTAAAACCCTGACCACTTTACAATGCGTGCCATTGTTAAGGTAAAGTAATGCATGTTTAATCTTTTTATAACTCGTGAGCTGTAATTAATTGAAATCATTGAATCACTAATAATAGCTTATAATTTATACACTTGTTAATATTGTGTAATTTTTTTACCGTATTGACGTGAATAAGAGTGACATGGCGATGAGACCACGTGAGGATTACTATTTCTTGAGCTCCACGTGTCACTCGCACCTGCAAACACATATTATAATCTGATCACTATTTGATGGCTATTTTAATTTATTTGCCTAGTTATTATTGTAATCGTATCGATATCACCATATTTATTTTAAAAGCACGTTAAACTTTATCTAAATTATAAACTAAGAAGACAGTAAACATCTAAAACATGGTAGTTTCTAAAAGTAAATGCATCAAATTCTGTTTGAAAAGAAGATTGAAAACCATGGTGTATAGAAAATCCAACCTAGGTGCACCCAGTTGGGTATCGAACCGTGACCACCTTGATCAATTGAAACGGTTAACACACACCTCTCTCTTGTCTGGCACTTGAGGTAGGCTTATTCAATCATGCCTCTAAACTGGAGTTGAAAGATAAATTTATTGGTTTGTTGTTTAATCAAAAGAGTAGTGTAGGGTACAGTTCATATAGTAGACTACGCTCTAAGACGTGTTAATAAAACAAATTGAACTATTTGCCCCTATTTTTTTTATTAACTGGGGTCATTTTGACCTCTTTTTACTAAACTTGTAAAAAATACCATCGTTCTAGTTCACCCAACCAATGCGATTAAATATATTGGAAACAACTGATATGTCGATATAATTTGTTCGTTGTATCGTAAATCTCGATATAAATTATTTACCTTATTGTGAGTCGAATGATGAATACATCGATATTTTAGGAAAGATTTCCATCCCTAATATAGTCGGACTACCACTCCTACAAGTCAAAGAAGGGACCATTGAAACTGATGGCTTTGTCAGTTTGAAGGGGACAGAATTATCTCCAAATGTCAGGGTTGCACAATTAAAACATTGACATCTACCACAACAACGTCGATTGGAACTAACTGAGTCGCAGTGAACAGATTTATTTCTAGATTAAAATTACAAAATACACTGTGAGGAGTTAATTAGTTACAGCTACAAATTTAAATTGTGGATTTTAGTACACAAAAATCAGTTGAACTATCAAGTCAGTAACTTCAATATCATATATTTGCAATATGATCTGAAATGAAAATTAAATTATTTAAATTTTTTTTTTTTTTTTGAAAATGGGAATATTCACTTTCAAATGTTTAGTTGTGTAGTTTTTTTTAGTATGTGCCCAATTAGGATATTTTTTCTGGCACACAAATTATATCGGGTGTTGATTTAACCAGTCACCCCGTTAAACTCGGGGTAACATATCAATTTTAGCAAGTTATTTTAGGATTATTTGATGAATGTTTCCATCGCCGAAATAAACAATGACTATCGCGTTCCAATATTTTTTAATGATTTACGAGCTCATTTTACTTAGCTGTATGTCTCATTGTAATTAATTAATAGTGGTTTGTATGTACGTAGACACGACTGAATTAATGGTGCTTACAAACTATATGCTCCAGACTGTCAGAGTGGGAATTAAAAACTAGCTGTGACCTCTATCACCTTATTTTTTCAGTTGTGACGGTCTACTTTGTGTGTGCATCTTTGTCTACAGGATACACGCTTAAACACCTCTTTTGATATGTAAAACTGTATGAAGGGAAAGTATTATGGGGCTGCTAGCCTACATGTGGTTACCGTGCGTATATGCAGACACACACACACTCGCCTTGTTTGATATTTCTATCAAAGTACGATTTAGGGTTCCATCCAATCGAGAGAGAGAGCTGTTATCCTACTTTATGTTCGCCTCTAGACGACAAGGAATGGGGAAGGGGGGGGGGAGTGTTTTATTATATTGTATGTGTATTTGATAAGATTAAAGATGAATATATACAGGAACACCTTTATTTTTTTCTTCTCGAGGATCAGATTAAGGGTGTAAGGTTGAGGAAAGTAAAGAGCGTTTTATAGAGACGGAGGTGGGATAGGGTTTCACAAAGCCGCCTTCGGTTCCTGACAGCATGTCTTGATGTGGGGGAGGAAGGGGGTGTCTTTGAATATCGTACTCATTGTGTTGTGTTCTACGCACACATACATATTTTTACATTGGACATTTTAAAGGTAAATTTTAATAATTACTTAAATTGTGTTTATGGGGAAGGGAAGGTTGGAATACCGGCCGGTTGTACTGAGGTGCCTTTTCCTAAATGGTTTCCCAATCTCCAAAATACCCTAACATACTTCCTCGTCCCTACTTCATTAATATAAATATGCGAATAGACCGGATGGGTAGTAAGACCTGGAACAGTGGATCTAAATATAAAGGTAGCGCTTAATTCTCTGTACTTCTGGAGTGTTTTCTTTCTCTCTCTCGACAATTATTATTATTATTATTATTATTATTATTATTAGCACCGCGTCTTACTACCCGTTCGGGTTATACGCACTTACGCTAATGTGTAATGGTAGGGTGATTGTGAGATGAAATGGAGGACCTACAGTTTAACGTGGAATCCGAACCACGGTGGAGGCCTGGTATTCCTCACATTCACAAGATGTCTTGTCAGAGGTGAAGGAAGGGTTTGGTAATCAGATAAATCTTTGCCGGGACCGAGGATTGAACCCCGGCCGCTCTCGACAATTGCTTCTTATTCTCTCTACAGACAAATTCTGAAGATTCACTTCACTAGTTTGTATTTTTAAACCTTAGCTCCCGGTCGGGTGTCCTAAGTGTGGTTTCTTCTAGTAAGGGTTTCCCAAATCTCCACGTAAATTCGGGTACATTTACTATAAATGTACACCTTCCAAATACCCTACACATTGGTGCAAATAAGCGGCTAGATCGAACGGGTAGTAAGACGCAGTGCACACACAACTTTTCGTAGCCTACGATGAAAATCTCACTAATGGGACAATAAGAGGGGTAGTGGACTCCCCTTACCCCACCAGATCTCTGTCCGGACCTGAGATTAAAATATTAAGGACATCACGGCCGGTCAAGATAGGATTTACCATGTTGATGAATTTACGTTTTACTCAGTGAGTTTTAAATATATAACGTTGAAACAAAAACCATACATTCTTAATGAATTCGGAAAATAGTTCAATAGTGTCACAAAATTACTATTTTTTGTATCTTTAAGTAGTTTTCGTAAATGCATTTTTTTAAATCCTCTACAACTTAGACTATTTGTCTTGACCATGAAAATGTCCTGTAGAAGTCTTCCTGCCAGGATGTGGATTAAAAAAAGTCCGTGGTAGCAAATGTCTATCTAGAATAGGAAACAAGAGAAATGTAAAATTAAAAAACAAGTCACTATTTTCAAGGTGCGAATATTAAAGTGACTGTGTAAACACGTTAGAGGAAGAGGGAAGGAAAGGTTATCAGCACATAGACAAGAGCCCTCTTAGGCTGATCTTCTCATTTTCTTCCCTCTCTTTCTATTTCGTACATTGGTGTCTAAGTGTGATAGTGCTTAGACTGCTTAGGTGCGTCAAGCTAAGATGCAACCCGCTTCGCAAAATAGCTTTGAACCCTCCAAGTAGACAACGCCGTTAATAACCCTTGTTTCCAATGTATAAATATTTAAACATATCATATTAATAATAATCTAACAAAATTCCTGTGGATCCCATCCGATGCCCGCCCTGTGTTCCCACACAAGAGACTAGCAGGGCTCTTCATGTGTTCTGAAATACTCCTAACAGTTCTTTTGAAATGCCATCCAAGTTCCCTGTATACCTGGTTTCGTGATGAGATTTATTTACCATTACTCATCCTCTCATTAAATTAGAATAAATTGTGTAGTTATATTAAAAATTGATTGAAATATCTGACTACTAATAAAGATTTAAAACATTAAAAAGAAAAGTATTAAGCTATACTCGAATCGCCAAACTTAAAATTGGTTTATTAATGTTATTTTCAAAATGCGGGCCTAATATTTTATTGCTAATTGTTATTGAGGAAAAGTTAATAAATAAATACATGAATGTGAGTGGGCTTAAAAACATAATGCTTAGCCTTAGTGCAACATCTGATTGCCACTATCTAGGCATCCCCCTTAAATAATTATGCAAAAGGGGTGGGGGTGACTCTGTTTTGATTCGAATGACCTTCATAGTTCAATCTCAGTTCCCGATATTTCCGCATGAATGGATAACGTAGCCGGATAATAGAAAGCAGGATTGGTATAGCCTTGTAAACATTTACATTGATCGGTTTTGCGCCTGGCTAGCGGCCGCTATTTCCCCACTTTATTGTCGATGGTACGAGGGCGGGCACTCCATCACTTGTACCCCTGATACCACCCCTCCATGTCGGTTGTTCGCGAGAGATACCTCCGTGGAGTCCGTCTGGCTGGCAGGGAATCGAACCCGCATGAATTGTTGATGATCGATCGCGTGACCTAGCAGTACCTGGAATTTCTCACATATCTCTTTTCTGATAGCTTTGTTTTTGTCCACTATTGTTTTAAACGAAAATATAGGTCTGCCTAAGTTCAAAGTTCGTATTTTATTAGTTTTTTTATTTATTCATACTGAATGTAAATGCTACTGGGATATGATATAAAAATGTAGAGTTTAAAATATAGTTTATATTTGTAATATTGCACTAACCTGTTTATTGTCACTGACTCGAATGCCAGTCCTCCACCGTGGTTCGGATTCCACGTTAAACTGTAGGTCCTCCATTTAATCTCACAATCACCCTACCATTACACATATAGCGTAAGTGCGTATAACCCGAACGGGTAGTAAGACGCGGTGCTAATAAAAATAATATTATTGTGTGTGAATCTTAGAATAATTTTAGGGGGAGCTCAGTTCGCACTACATGCATGCCAACACATTTTGTTTTGTTGACGTGACAGGAGTTGGTCACTAAATTACAATGTGGAGACTCTACATCTATGTGTTACTTGCACCAAAGTCAGTCTCATTATCCTGGCTGAGCAGATTATGGGGAGGACGAGCTTCGAATCCCGGCTGTATGTACTGAGGTGTTTTTCTCCTAAATATTTCCCCACTCTTCCTCATCACTACCATATTATAGGCAGTGAAACGTGGTGCATGAACACCTATGGAGCGCAGTCTCTTACATCTTGAATTATTGCATTAATAATTACCGCGCAGACGTTCAACTCTCACGCAATATTTAATTTTATGATGCGTTACTCCAAAATTGAGTTCATGCCAAAATAAAGTAGAACATTTTCAACACGGTTCTCTTTCCTTAACAACCCGATAGTTTGAGTTTAATTAATAGAAAAAAAATGTGTGAAAATGGTACAGAATTTAATTTTCAACAACATTTAAAGATAGTTGCGGAGCTATAGGGCTGCATTAGTGAAAAATGTCTTTAGATTCAGTCTTCCTCTAACAAATACAATTTTTTTTTATAGACTCACAACTGAAAATTGTAAGATATTTGAGAACTAGCAGTGAGCTTTCATCTTTATCTTTGGATAAGAATTCTCATAGTTTTCTTTCCCCCACTTTATTATTGATATGCCAAAGGGTGGTTATAGGTGTAGGGTGAAAGGGAGTATGAGCTTGTACAGCATAAATAAGTAGTTCCAAGAAACGACACAGACCGTGTGGCCTGACAGCGATTGATGCTTTCTCATTGACCGAGGGGGGTAGGCAACACAGAATCCGGTAGTTAACGTAAGATCGGCGCAGCAGATAACTTTAGGGAGACTCCCTGACCTCCCAGCACTCACATCCTGCCCGATACAAGCTTTTCCACTCTCTACGTTCCTCGTATACAACCTGACCTATCTTTGCAGGGTAATCCCCCCAACTCAGTCTAAAGGGGTCCATCCTGTATTTGACTGGAGTGTACCTATACATTGGTCCAGGGTGGAGTCTGGAATGATGGATAACCGAGTGGGCCACCGTTACTTTGCGCGGTTATCTCGGTTCAAGAGGGAATGTCTGGAGGTCTGCCCAGTTACATCGCCTGTCTGGTTTACGAGCACTCTGGATCTAACGACGAGCAAAGAGAAAACACTCGGTGCGTTATTTTCGATAGTGCTCGCTGACTTAACGTGTAAATAAGATTATTAATAGAGTAGGGAGGAGGAAGATACGATTTAGAATAAATATACCCGCATTTGAGGTAGGACGAAGCAAAAGCTTTTGGGGGGGGGAGGGGGGTGCAATACCTATAGTACACTCGGCCAGAATTCGAATTCTCTGGCCCCTTTTCCTTCCCTCCGTGAACCAGACTGGACGAGTTTGACGCCTTTGGGCCAGTTTCATAACCAGACTTAGTTCACCTCAAGTGTGGGTTATACACTAAATACAGGACGACACCTACCTAGATTAGGATGGAATGTGCCAGTTCAATATGTATAGTTCTTATAGCGCTGCTCGTGAGTCTTGCTAAGTCTGGCACTTTGTCCGCGTGCCAAATAGTCTGGATAAGACTAATTTCTTGCGATTGTAGGGAATTTTGACAAACTTGTCAGAGCTACTATTTTTAGTTGTTTGTTTGGCGTTAATTTTAATTTCATACACCGGTATCCTCTTTCTTTATGTTCAATTGTCATAGTCGTTTAAAAAAACCTCACGTGTTCTCAATATTATTAATAATTTGCTGTTTTGATGTTGACAACAAAAATGGAAGTCGAAACACAATTTAAAAACCGTTTACTAACAGACATGTTCATATTGTTTCCTCCGGAAAAGTGTGTGTTGTAATAGAATATTCTCTCTTTAAAACGTATGTTCACATGTATGTATATCTATCTACCCTATTAGTGCCGTTAAAACGGACGGAAATGTGGGTCAAATCAGGCTGCAGGTTTTGGCACAGACTGACAGACTGGTTTGTTTTGATCATTGTGTTTTATCCCCCCCCCCCCTCCCTCTCTATCTATCTCTTTCTCTCTTATGACTAGCTCTTTATGTTGCGACCTACAATTGCCATCGAACAATGATTAATGTCCTACATTATGGGCCATTGACTTGTTTGCAGAGAAATGCTAGTCAGGCCATTCTAGTTGATCGAAAACACTTTCCACTTTTTCACAGAACCAAAATAAACTATTTATAAACATCACTGCTTTTAATGCAGCAGACAGTTTTTTTTAAAACCCTCTTTGGTGGCCGCATGGTCTAAGGCTCTACTCTCGTGTTAAGACTAGGCTGCCGATGGAGGGAGATCAAGGCTCGTTCCTGGTCGGATGTACCGAGGTTTTTTTCTCTACGTGGTTTTCCATTATCCCTCCACGCAAATGCGGGAACATTTACTCTAAAATTCAACCATCCTCATCCCTAAAACATTAGCCTAATTAGTACATAGGTGTATAACCTGAACGAGTAGTAAGACGCGGTGTTAAAAATAAAAAATAAACTTAAAGGCTGAATGTATGACCTGTATTGGTGGTCACACAGTCCAAGTCGCCACAACGTCAAGCAATGTTATTTATATGGGAGAGCCAATGACTGTCACGTTTGCGACTGAGTGAACACACAGAGCACAAGGCTTTGCGGCCTTTTTCATCAACCAGCTCGCAAGTAAGGCCGTAGCCTAGACGACAATCTCACGATTTCCTGTGACGGAATTTCGACACGATCCCACGGGGAGGATTGTCTACGTATGGTTTATCATCCCATCTTATCATAGCCACAGTTCGGTATCCAGCCAAATATTCTCCACTACCGGCCTGCTAGACCTGTCCTAGCTTCATAGGCCTTATAAACTAACGTAAGACTAGGACAAGCACAACAACATCCAGTCCACGGCCGTTAATTCATCACTCTTGAAGGGGGAAACCCACTTTTCACCAATGATACATTTTTCGGCCATGCCAGGAATCGAACCCGTAACACCTTAAATCGGTAGACAGATATGTTACCGACTGAGATAAGCTATTATCATAACGATAGTGCACTTCTTCTAAGCTACTTTATCCACTTTCATGTATTCATACGTAAATTCATGTGATCTAAAACTGTCACTTTTTATAGGTTTTATTAAATGTAATTATTTTAAAATAACACTGGTAATATGTTAAAATATCATCATTGTTGAAGACAAAAAACTATGTTGGTATTTTTTAAATTTTCTTTCTATATACAATCCTAGTGTTGTTTCATCTTCTTATAAGCTCTTGTATATTTATTGTTATATTATACTTATTAGGGTTCTACAGGGTTAACAAATTATTGGTCTAATCTTAATCAAATGAAATAGTGCAATTTCCCCTTGCAAGCTTATGCTTGCAATATATTCCCGGCCTTGGGGCAGCATCTCGCTCAAAAGGGGCCCCGGGCCTGTATTTTACACTCGTCCCACACTCAATTGGTTGGGAGTCACGTGATGATGCTGACAGGAGTGACCTTGGCATTATACTGCGCGCGGCGCGAGACTGTGTGACCCCAATAGCAACAGGGCCAGACGGAAAATACCGGTACTGTTGCCATATTGTTTTTAACACTTTGGGCTAACTTTTTTTTACATTTATTTGAGGTATTGAACGTGCACTTTCTGAATCGACTGATTACATCAGCAGAGACCTATAAACTAACTTATATCTAGAACAGACACAACATCCAGCCCCCAGGCGGTTAATTAATCAATTTGAAAGAGTAAACCCACATTTCACCAATAATAATTTTCTCGGCTATGCCAGGAATCGATCCCGGAACCCTTAGTTCAGTAGGCAGATATCCTACCCCATGGGCTTGGGTAACTAGTTTGTTCAAATATAGACAAGTTATATTTTATTAGAAGTATTTAAAGCGTACCTTCTGAACCAACGGATTATATCAAAACACGACTTTAAACTTAAGTACACAATTGCAATACGTTGGTTTGTAGTCACGAGATGGCTGGGGTTCGAATTTCGTGCGGGCTAACTGGAGGTGTTTTTTACATGGTATCTATCACTGGGGTTTTCCCGTACTCTTTCCACGCTAATGTAGGTGCATTCCCTCTAAACTTATCTAAATATCCCCAACTCTCCTAGTTGATAATGGTACTAATTAAAATAAGCATATACGTAACACCCTGTAGCTCGAACCTTTATTCTTCACTATGTAAGGAGTCGAACCCACGTCTCAGTAGAAAGACTGATCTAGAGGTTCCCAGCCTGGGGGGGCGCGTAACAATTCGGCAATAACGTTAAAAATCATAAAGAAATTGAAAGAATTATATATTTAAATAATTTTACTTATTTTTTTTAGAACTGCATCTTACTACCCGGTCGGGTTATACGCTTTTTCCAAATTAATTATTATAATTATTTTTTGCAGTCTTTACAATACTGCCTATTAGTTGATATAGTTTCAGTGACCAGCCAAAAGTAGCTTGCAAGCCTTTGATTCGCCCCCAAATTCTCCTCTATATCCTCTCCCTAAACCAAAAGACCTGCCTCGATGGCGTGGTTAGCTAACGCGCTAGTTTCGTGCTGAACAAGGTTGCCGAGGACGAGGAGATCGAGGTTCAAATCTCGGTCGGGTGAACTGGTGTTTCCTACTCTGCCTCCACGCAAACGTGGATTCACTTCCTATAAATTCAACCTTTCCAATTCATAACCCATTAGCGTAATTAGTACCTAAGCGTATAACTCGAACGGGTAGTAAGACATGGTACTAAATAAATTTTTTTTTTTAAAATAGACTAAAAGAGGCCTTGCACAAAAAAACAAAAACATGATGGAGCCTTCGTAGCATTTTTACACCAATATTGTAAACATTCAATAGTGACAGTTCACTTCTACAAACGGACACTCTCAAAAGTTCTGGCTGCACCTTCGGCAAATGTCCATTATTCAGATTAGGAAAGAAAAAAATTGTGACCCTAACTACTGATTTGATTTTATATTGTGATAAACATAAATAATATTATAAAATGGTATCATGGAGCCTGAGATAACTATGATGGAGTACAGTTTGAATAACGCTGCTCTAAGATAACATGGAGGCCAAGCGCAACACCACCGAATCTTTTTCTTACTCTTATAAAGAAAGACCAAACAGCTTTGTCGACTCGAAGTGGAAAGTGATTTGCAGTGTACTCTGTCATACAGCAAATCCAATATTCAAGAACTGATGAAAACAAAACTTTATTATTATTAGCACCGCGTCTTACTACCCGTTCGGGTTATACGCACTTACGCTAATGCGTAATGGTAGGGTGATGAAATGGAGGAACTACAGTTTAACGTGGGCTCCGAACCACGGTGGAGGTCTTTGGCATTTCACACGCTCACAAGCTGTGATTAATACACGACTTGTCAGAGGTGACGGAAAGGTTTGGCAATCAGATAAATCTGTGCCAGGACCGAGGATTGAACCCCGAACCTTGAGTACAGAAGTCTGACACCTTACCCCTAGACCACCAGGTCACCGCAAACAAAACAGTTCCAACCATAACGATAATCTTCAGCCATTTATTTCTACCATCATCCGGCCAGTATTACATTGATTTTTATACAAAATAAAGAAGTGAATAGAAAGCAGGATTGTAGAGTCGGTCCGCCAAGCCTTCAACTCTGACTTCTTTATAAATGGCTACTGTATCTTAATTAGTAATAACACATTTACTTCAATAAAATGCTCCAAGACAGATGACTTCATGGGAATCTTCTTTGACATTGTGAATGTATATTTGAATACATTTGTAAATACAAATTATAGATGTTAGTCTTAATTAATAGTTTTAAAAAAAAGTACAAATATTGTTATAACAGACTAATTATAAGTTTTTATTTTGAAGCTGGAGCCGGTACATTTTTACCGAATCCGACTCCACCCAAAATTACTTCTGACTCAAACTTCACAGCTCTGCTAGAAAGTATTAAAAATATTCTTTAAAAATATCTAACAAAATGGGAATTTGAATAGTCCTATACACTAAGGGGGGCGTAAGCCGAATAAAGTTGGGGATCACTGGACTAAGCTATAGAGAGAGCTAAGTCGCACCACATAAGCTTATGAATAGATGATTTTAAATGTTGATACATTATTTGAAGGGTAGGAGGTGCCTTCAATTTTATTTTAAGTTACGATATATTTTACTAGCTCGCTTGTCCAAATGCCATAATAAAATAATCGTATACTGTCTGAGAAGTAAGCGTTTTATTTTACTTATTTTGGAAACATTTGTTTTTCTATAAACAATTTTACTAGCTATCATTAGGTGTTCCATAACTATGTTACCTATATTACACGGTTCATTGATTATATAGGGTAAAATGAATCGATTTACATTGGAAGCAGTCGATTAGTCTCCCCCCACCCCCTTTCCAATTCAATTGTTAAAATACTTTTTTGGTGGCATTGTCTGTTGTTTTAATTCTAAATCATCTTACTCCTGAACAAAGAAAACACTGAGACAATGCTGCACACAAATATCTAACCATCTCAGCGCAAGAGCGGCACGAGTGTTTTTAGTCGCGAGAAAGTTGGAAACTGAAGTATCGTCTATCGTGTACCATCAGTGAGCACGTTAGAGGCCCTTGTCTCGAGGCTAGGCCTCCAAGGCTATAGTCATGAGGGATGGGCTCACCAAACATCCCCTCTGAAATTATTGGCTGGCTACCGCCTTATTGGCCTCTTACCTATAAATAAACCTTCTGACGTTAATGACGATGTCTACTTGGAGATTTTGAAGATATTTTGTAAATCGGGTTGCATCTTAACTTGACGCACCTAAGCAATCTAAGCACTGTTAATTTGCCCCTAAAACGGGGAAACCCCAATTTCACCTATGGAAATTGTCTTGAACACACCGCGAATAGAACCTGAGATCCTTATCTCAGTAGACAGACTCTCTACAGACAAACTTTAACGAGTAACAAATGCCACGAGTCAGTATCGGCAACTCCCACTAGAATCCCCCTGCATCGGCTACTCCCACTAGAATCCCCCTGCATCGGCTACTCCCACTAGAATCCCCCTGCATCGGCTACTCCCACGAGAATCCCCCTGCATCGGCTACTCCCACGAGAATCCCCCTGCATCGGCTACTCCCACTAGAATCCCCCTGCATCGGCTACTCCCACTAGAATCCCCCTGCATCGGCTACTCCCACTAGAATCCCCCTGCATCGGCTACTCCCACTAGAATCCCCCTGCATCGGCTACTCCCACTAGAATCCCCCTGCATCGGCTACTCCCACTAGAATCCCCCTGCATCGGCTACTCCCACTAGAATCCCCCTGCATCGGCTACTCCCACTAGAATCCCCCTGCATCGGCTACTCCCACTAGAATCCCCCTGCATCGGCTACTCCCACTAGAATCCCCCTGCATCGGCTACTCCCACTAGAATCCCCCTGCATCGGCTACTCCCACTAGAATCCCCCTGCATCGGCTACTCCCACTAGAATCCCCCTGCATCGGCTACTCCCACTAGAATCCCCCTGCATCGGCTACTCCCACTAGAATCCCCCTGCATCGGCTACTCCCACTAGAATCCCCCTGCATCGGCTACTCCCACTAGAATCCCCCTGCATCGGCTACTCCCACTAGAATCCCCCTGCATCGGCTACTCCCACTAGAATCCCCCTGCATCGGCTACTCCCACGAGAATCCCCCTGCATCGGCTACTCCCACTAGAATCCCCCTGCATCGGCTACTCCCACTAGAATCCCCCTGCATCGGCTACTCCCACTAGAATCCCCCTGCATCGGCTACTCCCACTAGAATCCCCCTGCATCGGCTACTCCCACGAGAATCCCCCTGCATCGGCTACTCCCACTAGAATCCCCCTGCATCGGCTACTCCCACGAGAATCCCCCTGCATCGGCTACTCCCACTAGAATCCCCCTGCATCGGCTACTCCCACGAGAATCCCCCTGCATCTGCAACAGTGTATCTCGTAGCGCAACAGACTTTCAGCTCGAGACAAAGAGAAAGTTGCTACACAGAGTCTATCTATTGTTTGAACCTACCTCGTCACTGAATTCAACAATATAGTCATCGTCCGCAGTTGCTCCGTTGAGTCTGCAGACACCATCCACGGGAGGGAGAGATGTAAGGTCGAGTGGTGAGTGACAGTTAGCATTTCGGCAGTTATAAACTTTCACAACAAAAACATTGTTCGTTTCTATGTTTCTTTTTATGTGGAAGCGTAGTCTAAGATTCGCTTTTACAAACGAGAGCTTCTAAAAGGCTGCGTTCTCTTCACAAACTAAAATGGTGAGCCAGATGAAACTCTATTAGTGAAAATATGCGGATAGCCTCAACGGGCAGTAAGACGTGGTGAACACACAAAGACTCACAGGTTATTCAAGGCTTAATCTAAGAGGTAATAACGAGTATTGAAATTTAGAGAAAATGCACCAGCATTAACTTAGAGAGGATGGTAAAACACAGTTAAAATTTCTTTCAATATATACTGCCGAGATTCGAACTTTGGCCTCCCCGTCAACGATCAGAATATGTAATGCGAGTATTATGCCTTAGAACTACTTTTCACCGAACTGTGGGAATTTCTTCTTAATGTTATATAATATCAAACAGCCATTTCAAATCTTTAGAGCGGCAGTTAAGCTTGTCTGTCATACAGAGTGGTCACATACCTAGAAAACACAGGTAACATTGCAAAAACTAATAAAAACCACCGAAAAATAAGTACGCTGATTCAAACACCCATTGAGTGTCAAAAGGACTGCTATCATTTACCCATCAAACCCAAATCACCCTGTTTTAAACATCAGTTATATGACTTTACAATATTTACTTTTAAGAAAATTAAATTCTACTACTCTTTGCGTCAATCTAAGGTGTCCTGAAAAATAGGAACTTCTTCCAGAAAACTTGGAAAACGTACGAAACTCGTAAGTCAGAAAATAGTGTAAACCCTGTTGTCGAGATACGCGAAAAGAATCTTTTGACCAATAGTGTTACCTCCCTCAAAATGTATTGAAGTGATAAAATAATTACTCTAATAATTCACCAAGCAGTCCCGTTTGCAAGAACGCGGCTGAGCGAAACAGAAGAGGAGGCGGAGCAGAAGGTGAGTTGTACTTTGTTGCAAATCATCGTACATTATACTCCGCTCAGCCTCGTTCTTGCAAACAGTCTCAGAAGTGACTGGCAAAGGTTTGGCGTCGACACTTTTTGGAGTAGGAGGACAGGGCAGCTGACCTCATCTCTCAAGATGTCCACAGGGCCAATTACTAGTGGGTAGGCACGTTATGTAACAGACCCCATCTCTGTGTAAAAAACTAGAGCCAACACACCTGCTAAAATAATTAATATAGGTGACGTTTCGTTCTTTGAAAAAACAAATATATTAAAGTTATCTTCTCTTTTAATTAAATAACTCAAAGATTACAACATACTTTTATCTCAATGCTTGTTCTCAGTTATGTGTCCACCGGTGTCACGAAATAAATAGTCCTTCTCAGTCACACATGTGCTTTTAATATGATTAGTGTTCGGGTGATAATAGGACCCTTCAAACAATGAATGGGTGACATTGTTTTAGTTACATACATTCATCTGGATTGTGTACACAAACGTTTTCTGTTTGAATGGAATGTTAAAGTGCCACAGTTGTGTAAATGTATAACATGCGATCATCATGTAATTCTTCGCAAAATAATCAAAACAGGGATGATAATTTTATTTTTAGAATACAGTGTTTAAAAGACACATTGTTGGTATTTAGCGCCCATGTTGTTTACGGTTTCCTATACCAACGCGAGCCTCATCGAAGTGGACATGTAGGTTACTTGAGGGAGAAAGGAGGGAGGGGGAGGTGGGATATTTGAGTGATTAACAGTCACTCATTGGCTCCTCTGTGTTTTTAAACTTAGCACCGGCATTGTTTGGTTTGGCCCCGGTTATGTTTTTTAGCCAGGCCGTGTCACTTGTTTGGCGTTCAACCGCTAAAATTGTGTTCATTGCGCGGTCACGCGCGTTTTCCTCGTCCAACCATGTCGTCGGGGTCGAGATCCACAACGGGCTACCTTTATCTAGTTTTACTGCTAAGCAGAATATAATGAAACATTATTTATCCTGTTTATATCTAACGTAGTTTCCCAAACTCACCCTTTATACAGTGTAGACTGTAGCTTGCCATACCCTCATCCCCATATTGTACTTTATCGTATTTTCCTTCTCTACAATGTGGTTTCCCATATTCTTCTCCTCCACAATGTGGTTTACTATATTCTTCTCCACAATGTGGTTTCCTATATTCTCCTCCACAATGTGGTTTCCTATATTCTCCTCCACAATGCAGTTTCCCATATTCCTTTCCTCCACAATGTAGTTTCCCATATTCCTTTCCTCCACAATGTAGTTTCCCATATTCCTTTCCTCCACAATATAGTTTCCCATATCCCTTTCCTCCACAATGTGGTTTCCCGTACGATTATTTTTAGTATTTCCTTATCGTTACAACTTCTATTTCTGTTTCATAAGGTTAGATAGTTGGTCTGCCACAGGGATAAGCCAGGATGAACTTGACAATTACGTGTGTTATTTGTAACCGCAGTGATCGACTGCTGTTGAAAAGCAGAATGAGAATTGAGACTGAATGGGTTCTTTCTACGAGTGATTTTCATCCTCTGTTCATGCGATATTGCGGGTACATGGATTAAACCGTCATAAGCCTTGTCTTTAAGCGTACTCATTAAAAAATGTTACTAAATTTAGTGTCTAATATAATAATTTAAAAATGGTATTCGTTGTAATCTTATTTTAATACTCGGCTTAAAATAGCGGAATATTAGTTATGTGATGTGTGTCATGCAGTTGCATTAGCTTTCTTTTGCTATACCTCGACATCTAACACGTACAAATAAGAGATCTTGATAGGCGTTCCGAATAGTCGACAGCCTTCAAGGTTGCTTATTGCGACTTTCTCGTATCGCAAATCCGTCTCATGGTACACATTTGTTTTTTAAATAATTATACCCTAACAGGTTACCTTTTCAAACATTTAACACAATGAATGCGTTTTTCCAAACATTCCATATAGATAAATATCGTTTTCTGTTTTTATATTTATTATCTGAATGAATGCACTTACTTGCTGACTATTTATTAAAATAAACATTTGATGCTGATCAGATGCTGCCCAAGAATATTAATACAATTCACACCTTGGCACAGGAATTGAACTAAGAACCCTTTTCTTAGAGTGCAAATTTTCTATTACTGAGATATACAGGCTCGTCCTGTGCTCAGGCTCATATAGGCCTATCACTTAATATTTCTGTGTACCAAGTATAAGGTCCTGGTTTCGATTACCGTGTCCAGGTGTTAATTACTTAATACTAATAACTTAATAACTAATAACAAGACCATTATTTGAAATGTGTTATATATATAACCTATATAATGTATTTGTAACATCAAGGTTATTAACGAATCCATCAAATAGGGAAGCTTATAGGAAATGCACCCTCATCCTTTGAATATAACCCTATTAATATATAGCTATTTCATTGTTGGTGACGTTGCTTACAAGCATCTTGTTAGACCTATGACCCGACTTAATTCAAAGTTTGCGTCGTCCTTTGTGTCAACAAGAATACTTCCTTCGGAATCTTAAACCCCGACACCACGCCTTAGCGTAGTGCCTCTAGGTGTTATCTATTCTCGCTAATTGTAAACTTGCCGATGTGGTCAATAAAATTAGCTATAATGCTCAAATTTATCTCCAAACACACATAAACATTTTTATTTTGAAAGAGATTATATCTATGTGTGTCTATAAAACTTTAATTCGATTGAAAGTAATTTTTATGTCATAAAACGTAAAATAAGTTTGGCTTGTATATACGAGCAGTCTACAGGTCGTAACTCGCAACGAATGGACCTCAATATGTCCGTTGGTCTGTATGTATGAGCAGTCTACAGATTGTGATTCTCAACGAATATATCCTAAAATTTGTGTTTTAGATTTTTAGATTGGTATTCTATCGCAATATAGCTCTAATTAAAATACATTAGTGATATCCGGGTCTTTTAATTGCTATAAATAATGTTTTAAACAATCTTTCATTTTTACCATAATCTTTAGGTGATTTTATGTCAAAAAGATTAGTTTGTCTTTTCCTGTACGGCCAATTAGCCGATTGAGCTATACTTTTTTGGGTTGAAGTGTTTTTTTCCCCCTAATATTAAAGAAAATATTTGGTCAATAGGGTTAAAAGGATCCATTTCTGTCCAAGTTGAAAAGTATACTTAAACATAGTTTGGCAGCAAATTATATTTTTGTGTAAATATCTGTATATAGACGAAGTTAATGAACAAACTACATGATGTTATAACTTGTAAAATTCTCACAATTAAGATAATATCAAGTAATCCTACCCTCTGTGTTTGGAGCACTCGTGCTGTAAAACATTTTGTGTTGCCCTAATACCCACTGTACACTGCACAGCTTCCGGCGCATTGTTGTGTGGCCATGTGTATATTCTAAGTAACTCTAGTAGATACAAGTTCAGCCTACGAATTGCAACTTTAAACTTTATTTTATTAAAGTAAACTATTTAAACACTTTTGTCTTCCCTTTCACGTGCACTGAATTCACATTACACACATTATAGTATCGTAATAAATTAAAGCAGCCGTTGTGTGTTTATTTATCAATTAAAAGAATATTAATAAAATTAATTACTATGCAACTAAAATTAAAACAAATATTTTTTAAGACCCCTTTAATAATGTTTTAGGGCGCCCGCCACCTACTTAAACGGAAATATTCACGTAGTGCGATATTTCTTACGGTAATGACATTTTTGAAATATTACAAATTACTAAAACGATCTTCTATCATTTTAAAATGTTATGTTTTGCCCCTATTTAAAAAAAAAAATTGGCTGAAGAAGGATAGAGCTATGTTTCTAACCATTTACCCTTTTATTGGAAGTGCAACATTTCTAGTTAAATGTCGTTGAAAATAAGCGACCTTTACCTTTTTATGTTTGCTTTTTTTTAACTATTGAAACTTAAATTTAAAGTTTTTTTAGTTATTATAAGAGATAAAACCAAACACATTTCTCTTCTATCTTGGCGTGAATTAAATTTTGAAATAACAAACAAATTTTTAAATAATATTGAATTTCTGAACGTTTGCAACGCGTCTCGGCGCAAAGGTAGGCGACTAACTTTATATCCTCCTAGTTTAATACCACTGATTTAGATTACAGGCAATTTATGTGTAGCTTTCAGAGCTTTATGTGTAATTATTTAGCAGTTAAAATAGGTGTTTCTTTTCCGTTTGTTTGCAGACCTCTAACCCTTGGAGAGTGCTACACCGGGCAGCCAACCAGCTTGCTTGTTCCATCCGGCCAGCCAATCATGCGCTAGCTTACATTTGCCTAAATCCCAGAACCCTTTTACCCTAAGGAAAAAAAAAAAGGCGCCACTGCGTGTTGCTTTTGTTCGTTACTAAAACAATCAATAAATACTATTTGAAAGCTTCTGGGCTGCAGTTCGTTTTTAGCACTTTTTATTTTATCATCCGCTTTTATTGCTTCTCTTTCACCCAACCGACTGTCTGTGCATCTGAAACGTGTGTAGCTGCATCAACAATTCAGCTTCTTGGTTTCCGTAGCTGCTACGTACCCCTCGCACCCAATTTTCAGTTCAACACACGAAGCCAAGTAAGTAACGAACAACAGAAGCTGTTGGCGTAGTCCGAGGTGAAACCATCCTACCGAATACATCTCCGCTGCAACTTGCTACCCCGGCCCGAATATACCAATAAGATATTACCAGGTGCAACCAGAGATAGGCAATCGTTGTTTTACAGAACAATATTAGTTCGATTCCAAGTTAGAGGGTTAAAAGTAGTTCCTTCCAAGAAGGAAGACCATAGTTTTGCAATCCGTACTCCAAGTAGTTTTTCTGTTACATCAAGACGTGTTTGGAACTGTGTGAAGATAAAAGGACTCTAGATTACCTCGATGAAATCGATTGATCGGTCTATTGAGAAAAGTGGTGATATTTTATGGTCCAGTGATAATTATATTAATATATTATTCTGAGTATTTTTTCTCGTTACTAGTCTTCGTTTGCCATATGTGAAAACGAATAAAAAAAAGTATATATATTAGAAACGTTTCAACTAATTATAACAATTATACATTTATTGTAATATAGTGGAAATATATATCTTATAAAAAGAAATAATTTCTTCGTCGGTGTGTTATTGGAAAAAAAAAAAAAGGTCATTGGTGAGAAATAAGCTTTTTTCAGAATTTGATATAATAATTTTAAAAGGAAGCCCAGTGATTTATGAAAGAAGAGAAATCTTTTTATCTACATATTAAGGGAATAAACTTTTACTAAAAAAATAATATAACGCATATGTATATTTAAAACACGCATATATATAAATATATAGTATATTTTTTGTGTACGTACCGAGCATAATACATCGATCGACGATATAAGTCAACCATCATTTCCGTTCGTTTGTTACTACAAAACTCTTGTTGCGGGTCCCGTGAGTTCAATTAAACAACAAATTCGTCCCTCCATATGTTTAAAGAAATTAAAATAGTTATTAAAAAATAAAAACCTACTTAAATAAAAAAAACTGTTTAACAGGGTGACACAGTAACGAAATAATCGCACCAACTTCGATAATCCTTTATAACTTGTGGACTCTTTGAAGTTTTGCGTCTCTTCGTCGACGACGGCGTCCCCTGTCGGCCTCGTGTTGGTGAGCAGCACGCCCCCACCTCCCCCGAGCTCCCCCCTGCCTCCTGCCATGGCCATGGTGAATATGAACAACCTGCTGAACGGCAAGGACTCGCGTTGGCTCCAGCTCGAGGTGTGCCGGGAGTTCCAGCGCAACAAGTGCACCCGCTCCGACACCGAGTGCAAGTTCGCGCACCCCCCGGCCAACGTCGAGGTGCAGAACGGCCGCGTCACCGCCTGCTACGACAGCATCAAGGTAAGACCTCTCTCTCTACCTTTGATACGTCCCCTATATTCCGTCCGTATGGACTTAGCTACAGTAGCCCCGTGGCTTCTTTGGTGCTGACTGACGGCTCACTGCTGACTTGTGACAGTCAACATTCAGGCATATACAGTAGTCACGTGGTTTCTTTGGTGCTGACTGACAGCTCACAGCTGACTTCTGACAGTCAAAATTTAGGTACATACCTAAATTTTGAGTGTCAGAAGTGACAGTTGCTAAACACATGTTTTTGCAGATCATCTGGTTCGGCGTAGGGATACGTAATTTGGTCTGGTAACTTTTTAAAGCTGTCAGCTATGAGCTGCCAGTCAGCACCAAAGAAGCCATGGGGCTACTGTACATATCGACACTGACAGGTAGTCGGCTACCTGGAATGTTGGATGATACGAAAACAAGGGGAGGGGCTCGCACGAAACAAATCAAAATTAAATGGACGTGCAGAATAGATATGAAATAAGAATTAGTAATTACTCCAAAGTATCAATTATGCAATATACTACAAAACTTTTATTTTATTGTAAACAGAACAAAGGATTTTAAATAAATTTAAAGCCACTTTTATTATATATTTTAGAATGCAAAATCCAAAATTCACTGTCCAAAAATTGTGTGATTGAAGTTTGTTTCTTAGCTTTACTTCTCTTCTTTACAGTGAGGTCAAGCCAATAACACGTTAGATATATATCTGATAAAACGAAATGTCGGATAATCGGGACTCAACTGTATGTTGGATAAAATGGAAGTTGGATAATCGGGATTCAACTGTATGTCGGATAAAACGGAAGTTGGATAATCGGGACTCAACTGTATATTGGATAAAACGGAAGTTGGATAATCGGGACTCAACTGTATGTTGGATAAACGGAATCTCGGATAATCGGGATTCAACTGTATGTCGGATAAAACGGGATATTGGCTAATTTATGTTCGGATAGTTGGGACTCTGATGTACTTAAAATAAAACCTATTTTTGATTAAAATTAATTGATGTAGAAACACTCAACTGATATTAATTTAAAACTGAATTAATTTTGTTGCCATTTTTGTGAATTTTCGGACACTCCTCGGTACCATCTAAACATCAGAAAGTCCTTTGACACTCACTTTGAAAAATGTATGACTATCTGTTTTTTAAGTAAATACAATGTATATAGGTTTTCAATATATATGCCTATATTAAAAAAATAACAAGAGAGTCAACCCATACAATAGGTTAATATAAAATTACATTAATCAAAACATATGAATGTATAAAAGTAGTAAAACTTTTTGTAACTTTCAGATACTGTCATTCCCACTGTAATCTTACAATAGGTACCCTATCATGCTTGTAGATCTCTTTGAATAAAAAAACAACATATTTAATAGTATAACGTTGATCAACATCCAGACCTTACGTTTGTTAGAATAAAATAATTTCTCTTTCCATTAAAATGAATTGATTTTATTTATCTCTAATTGAAAACTAATACAAGCTGTAGTTAAATTTTCAATATATTGACAAATAGCTGATAGTGTCGATGCGTGAGTTGGTAAAGCCAAAGTGGTTTGTATATTGTTCAAGCTCTTGACATGTCCGGGTTATTGACGTCTTCAGTCGTCTTCCCGTCACTAATTCCTCGAAAACCCTCTAAGGTATCTCAAACTCACAAGTTAATTACATTATTGAAACCACTGTCTGAGCTCGAGGGATATTTTGTTTTGTTCGGACTATACCTTAATTGCACTTATTGTTATTATTATTATCATTATCATTATTATTATTATTATTATTATTATTAGCACCGCGTCTTACTACCCGTTCGGGTTATACGCACTTACGCTAATGTGTAAATGGTAGGGTGATTGTGAGATGAAATGGAGGACCCACAGTTTAACATGGGATCCGAACCACGATGGAGACCTGGCATTCCTCACATTCACAAGATGTATTGTCAGAGGTGAAGGAAGGGTTTGGTAATCAGATAAATCTGTGCTTGGACTTAGGATTGAACCCCGGACCCACAACACAGAAGTCCGACACCTTACCCCTAGACCACCAGGTCACCCACTAATTGAATATAGAGTTAGAACTTTGGACATGAATGTCCCAGCATTGGCATGAAGGGAGAATGAAAAACTATTTAAGAATAAAGAATCCTCAACGCACCCGACCGGAATTCGAATCTCTATCTCCCTGTCACCGAAAATCCAGTCCAACCTTAGAGTGGCGCGTTATACCGTGTGACCGCAGAGATGTCCTTGTCTTCTGAGCAGTAGCTATGGTGAGTCACGGATACTCGCGATCCGATTGAGTGGTTGCGAGTGTCCAGCCACTAGTTGCTGGTCGTGCAAGTGACAGCCCCCACTTGACTTCATTTCTAAAAATGTTGGGCTAGCGTTTCACGTTTCGAAAAGCTTGTAGAATTTCCTATTTCTTTTGTTTCTCCCAAGAGATTATGTGCGCTGCACATTTAAATTAGTGTCAAGTTACGATATATAAAGTCTGTTCAGCGTAGGAATAGTTTTCTGAAAAGCCTTTTTCCCTACCAGAAATATATTATATAGTAGAATATTGGTAGGAGGGAATGTCAGGCCTCCACCGTGGTTTGGATTTCACGTTAAACTGTAGGTCCTCCATTTCATCTCACAATCACCCTACCATTGCACATTAGCGTAAGTGCGTACAACCCGAACGGGTAGATAATACGCGGTGCTAATAATAATAATATTGGTAAGAAAAAAAGGCCTTTCAAAGAGTAATTCTTACCGTGAATGAAGTATAGGCATATTTATGAGGAATACCGGGGAGGCTTGTGTCTCTTAACTCTGACCCAGGAGGCAAGGGTTCGATCATGAATTGGGGGATGGGGAAGTGTTTCCTTACTTTAGGTTAATGCTGAGATATTCCCCCACGATTCACGCTCTTCATCCTTTGTTCTTATACTAGATAGTAAAGGCTGAGGCCGGCTAAACTGTGCAGTAAGACACGTTGCACCTTCGAATTAATCACCAAACTCACTTAGGATATATGAAATTATAAGTTTGGATTGCATAAACTCAGTATGATAGATAAAATAATCGGGCCGTTTCAAATGTATATTAAAAGCGTTCATCACATGACAATCAACTCTGTGATACAGTCGGCTAGAAATAGTAAATTTACACCAACACTATTGCACGTGGGTCATTTATTAATAAACATTAATGGAGATAGAGTCAATGGAAGTTCCTAATACAGAACATTGTTGAAATATTAAATGATATTGGGATAAAAACTGCATTTAAAAGGCTGTTTTTGATCATTTTAGAATGTCTTCACAGATAAGTACTGTCCACAAAACTTCATTCTGTCATAACAGGGACATATTGTAGTTATTAACAAGAAACTTTGTCGCTTTGTCCCCCATCGTCACCGCGGAAAATGTCGCGTAATCATTCAAATACGAGTGTATTGTACACATTTCTGGTATATCTTAGATCTTTTCTTTTCCCTTTTACTCCCATAATACCTCGCGCGAGCCGGGAGCCTAGTTGGGCCTGCTATGATGAACGCTCTTAATTAAATTCATATGGTGTCATTGCATCGTGCTATACATCCGCAGGATATTCAGCGAGGGAATTAATTGATCGAAAAATATATCACAAGGAAATTTAAAAAACAATGCCTTGTTGTTAAAAGAAACACGAAGACTACCTTTTATGTTGGGAGTCCATTGATTAGTACAAGGGGGGTCCGGACACTGTGTAGATGGCCAGTGGTCTTTTCTTACCCTAATTTCCTTTACAATTAGATGGTCCGGGAGCTCGCAAACGTTCCACGCCACTTCCTTTCCTTATGATCGGTGTCCCCCCGAGTCGTGTAAACCTGATGTAACCGCTGGCACTAATCCTTCCTACCACTAAGTGCTATTTACTTGGTCGGCGGTCAGCTAGGACCGTCCTTCCAACTCGCTTTATAATCGCCGTTAAATTCTGGCCCGGGCGATTCGGCTTATTTGGTTTCCAGGCATTAGAGAGACAAAAACACGATTTCGATTCCTTGAATGTAATATATGCGAGGGGAAAAAAATTAAATTGTACCCTCCGTTTACCACGAAAATGAGCAAAAATTACCTTGTCTGGTTCCACTAGTATATTGTTTATGAGATAAAGTCCAAAACAACCAGTGTACAGAAATAAATATTCAACATCAGTGCTCGCTCTGTACAAAAGACGAACGGAATACAGTACCCAGTACTTATCATTCTAAAATCTCCCCAAATTCTGGGAATAGACGAACTAGATCGATAAACAATGCTACCTCTCCTCCCCATCTGCTACTCAGAATCCACCTCCAACTAACCCAGGAGCGAATCAATGTCTTCAACCTTACCGAGGTTGCACTTGAACACCGACTGATACCAGAACCAGAAGATGGGATCATCCTAAACCAGCCAATACAGTCATGTATTGTAATCAGTCGGGGTAAGATTGCTACTTTTTAGAGCAAATGGAGTGTACATAAACTTAAAATAGGATTTGCGATTTGACACAGGTATAACTATCTTGTAGGCCCAAACACACACGTTAGTCATCAATATCCTTAGTTCATTAAACCCCCCCTCACTCCGTGTCATACTACCCGTCCGTACTATCCGATTATTTACATTAATAGCTCATAGATGAGGAAGGTATAATTTTAATGAAGTGCACTCTCATTTTCATGGGTATCAATGATGAAAACCCTATGAGTAAAAAAAAACCTCATTCACTCTGTTAGGGTATGAACCCTGACCTTTAGGCCTACGTCACCGGTTAACAAACAAGATGATGCTGACGCCTTGTCAGCTTGTTCATCAGGGCGTGTATAAATAGGGTTGTCTCATTATTTGACTCATCCTAAAGGTACTGTTTTCTATTTTTGTATTCCTAACAATACATCAGGACTATTGTAAAAATACATTTATTTAATAAGACTGAAAACTTGTTTTCCACTCTACCTCCACGCAAATGCGAGTAAACGTTCTCTAAAACTCAACCTTACTCATCCATAACCCATTGGCGTTATTATTACATAAACTATAACCCGAATGGGTATTAAGCCACGGTACTAATAAAGTTTAAGGGAATCTCGTCGTTGGACTCTTTTGAGCAACCCCAACCGGCTGGCACTCTCTTTCCGTGCTCCCTCGCAGTCCACGTTTAGAGTTCCTCTTGTCAATATTTCTTCAACAACTTTCAAATAAAGTCGAAAAGAGAACTTAATTTTTTATGTGAAGCATGCCACAAACCGCCGCGCGCGTTGGAATCTGTGAAGGTATTGATTACAGAACTAAAAGTTTCATAACTATCACGCTGTAGGGGTTATTGATTTTTGTTCTAAATGCTTTTCCGTGTTCGCACGGACCTTTCTGTAGCCCGCTCGCAATGCGCCCCCCCCCCCCCCC
>CABEEJ010004155.1:43088-69048 GCA_901482245.1 Timema douglasi
CCCCCCCCTTTGTTTAGAAGCTCTCGATTCCTTCGTCTCTTGCACTATATCCGTGTCATTTCCCTTTGTTCTTTACTTTCTCTGTATTGTCGTACCCAAACGTTCCTTATTTAGTCTGATCTATCACAATTTGATTATATAACTATTTGCCTGCGTCATTGCCACGAAGTTTTCATCAAAGGCCGTTCCACGTCACATTAGCGGGGACGAGAGAATCATTTTAATCCACGTCCATGTGGCAGACGTAAACTTCCCTTCCTCTGACGTGAGTATTAATTGAAGTTACTGCTGGAACGGTTTAACTTTGTTCCTTTTTGTTTATATATAAATGAAATCGACAAACATTCATATATTCAATTCTGAAGAATCCTTTTAAAGGCTAGTGGATAGAAAAAATAAAGGTTAACACCAATCAATACGCAAATTCACACATATAAAGGGGCAGCTTTCTTCTAATAATATATTACTTCTTCTCAAAGCAGGAAAAGTTAAATTTAACAATGATCAACAAAAAATTGTTTTCATATAATTCCAAGTTGTTTGGTTTTTGAAATCACATCTTAAAATCTTAGGTCTGGTGTAAAGTCTTCGCGTTTGTATGTAACTAATAAGTAGTCCGCCGTACACAAAGAATAAAACAGCGCGTGGGGATTTTTTTAATCCTAGTCGATACTGATTTTACACGCCGATTTACTAACTTTATATTTAGTATTTAAAGTCATCTTTTTTTTAACTTTAGCACCGCGATTTACTACCCACTCGGTTTATACTTCTATGTACTAAAATTACGCTATGGGTTTTAGGGTTTAGGAATGTTATACCACCCTAAGTACACCCAACCGAGATTCGAACCTCGATCTCCCCGTCATCGGCCGTCTAGTCTAGTGCGAGAGTAGCGCCTTAGACCATGTGGCCACCGAAGCGGGTTTAAAGGAGTCGATTCGTGGTACTATCGATCATTCATTTCGACAACAAGTATAACTATGAATAAATTTGTTAAAAGCTGTCACTAGAATACGTGAAAATAAACTCTTTTATGTGGTGAACTGTGACCTCGGTCTGTCTGTCCCATCTAACTCCACCCCCCCATCCTCGAGGGCTTTGAATGGATTTATTGAGCCACTGTTGGAAGGTTTCTCTGGAAATAACTCACTTTGGGTGCGAGTTGAGTAGTTTTGTACGGGCACGCTGTTCGACAGCTGAACGATGGATGTGGCCTCCTGGTCTGACTGCTTCGTTTCAAATATGCGGCCCCCTCGACATTGTGGCTGTGGTTGTTTGATTTTCGGCCGCCAGATTCTAGAACTTGACTTTCTTCATTGTCAAGTTCCCACCAAGGTTTAAATACAATTGACTTAAAAACGTGATTAGGGGCCTAATTTAATCAGCTTACTTCTTAGTAACACCACTAAAAGTGATATTTCTAGAAAACACCCTCAACTTGTATTCAATAAAACATTTTGTCATCGTTTTGTGTTAAGTAAAGCTTAGTGCACGTATTTGATTGTCAATTGTATTGCTTTTCTTGGCGGAGTTGTTAAATTATTGGTTGACAAAGTGCGTAGTGGCGGGATGAAGTTGAATCCAGGAACAAAGTACCGTGCGCAGTTAGAGGAGCTGTTTGTTCCCAGCTATTGTATCTACTCGAACCTGACCTTCCTGAACCGCTTGTACCGAGGTTGAAACACGTTGCATGCCCTCCTACAAACAATGGGCTCGCCTAACCTTTGCTCTACCGACCCAGAACAGAAATATCCTGGGCTCCATGGAACGTCGTGTGTCTCACGTTGTGACTACTTCCTCCGCCTCGCCTTGACGCAACATTCGCCCCCTCACGCTAAATGTCCTAGCTGTGCGATTTTAAAACGGTAGGTGCGTTAAAAAATGTTCAGCGAAACGCCTCATTTGTTTTCGTAAACGCTACAGGTAGACCTGGGTGCCGGTGGTTTGAAAGAACCACATAGAAACGTATTTTTTTTATGTTTGTTTATCTACAGTTTGTGTAAACATGACTTTTTTTAAATAATTCTTGTATTAATCTTTGCTATAAACAATTGTGAGGTTCCTTTGGGAAGTACAGGTTTATTCTAATCACCAAATCTAATCAGTTAAAGCGTCTGGTTAATGACACCTGCTGACACAGTGCTCTGATATCGATTAGAAATTGTAGGTCCCAAGGGTAAATAGCATCAATAAAATTTGTAATTTATTATTATTTTAGCTGTACGCTTGGCACAAGTACTACGTGGTAGCGATCATAATGTAAGTTTAGGTGCTATATTAAAGAAAACGCCCCCACATTACCATAGAAAACAACCCCAATACACTCAGCCAAGATTTGACCTTCGTTAATAGAAAGCAAGTGCATTGACAATGTGATTAATTTATAGTTGACGTTAGAAAAATATTTCAATAAATTAAACATCACAAATATAAAAATGAAGACGCGCCAAAGTAAAGAAGAGTTCGCTAGTAAGTTAATATAAATATAAAATTGCAATGCTATATCGTAAAGCCTAAGCTATCATAGTTTATCTTTTGAAATTAAATACATTGTCACCACTCAAACACCCTTAAATTTAACTTAATAAACTGTGTCAATTCTACTATTTGAAGTGATACGATTCTTTTGGTGGAGCTGTGAACTTTTTTAACGCCATTTTAACAAAACTTCACCTTGGAAAGAGTTTACTAAAGTGTTTTTGTGCATCGCTTCAAACCTTCTTGGAATGCTTGTCTTCTTTGCTTCGCTGGTCCCGTAGATCATATTTTCATTTAAATTGATCTTGGTCTCCCAGAGAATTGTTTTAGCTTGTGCAAACTGTTGACTTTTCCCAGTAGTCCTGATGAACAAACTCGCGTTACCACTTCACACCCCCGGGCAAACATTACCAACAGAAGGGGAGGGAGTTGTTTCTACATTCTTATATCACCAACTAACTTAACTTGAACCACTTGATTTTCGTCGACTTTAAGACATACTTTGTTTTTACTAATATTGGCGTGATTGCATTGCACTTTATTTTTGTTGTGGTGTGATATTGACATAATATCAACCAAAATATCTCGGATCATAACCGTGGCGTTAGAGAGGGAGGGGGGGGGGGAAGGAGATCGGGGTACAAGGCGTCAGGCTCGCCATAAATGTAAAAGTAAACAAACAAAGTTTGAGGTAATCATCTTCAAGTCTCCCTAAGTTCCATACATATTCCAAGTTCAAGCTTTCTCATTTTATTGGTTTTAGAACCACCCGGAAAAGTGGTCAAGTTGTCTAATACATCAGGTTCGCAATATACATATAATATATATGTAAAAATACGTATAAAATGTACACCCTTCCTTAAATAAATATACATGTCAAAGGAAAAGTTTGCTTGAGGTGCACACTTTACGTTAAATAGAATTAAAAGTTTCAAATAGCTAGGTTTTTTGGCACTGGTGGTCAAGTGGCTTAAAGCGTCAGGCTCCCAATGCATGTAAATGTTTAGGGAAAAAGTCCTATGTGCTCACCCTCAAGATTTTTCTAAGTACGTCTGACAAGATAAAGTTTTCTAAGTTGACCGGTTTAAGTTTACTTTCTGAGCCTACTGAACTTGCTGAACTTGCTGAAGGGCACTAGGCTTGCAATATTACCTGAAGTTACAGTATTAACACACACACCATTTAAGATAAAACCCACCCCGGTACACCCGACAAGGATTCGAAACCCAACCTCGCCGTCACCAGTATCTAGCCCGCTTGCTCACTGATTCATGTTTCACCAGAGGTTTACTTGCTAACTAATGTGAACATTGTAATCCCCAAGTTGACTAGATCATTTCTCTTTGTCGGACTTTATTTGTACATAGATCTTCTAGTCGAATCACCTCGAACTGAAATCTGTGTCTGAACTGTATATTGTTACTCTCTAGTGTGACTGATGCTCTCAATATTATCCAATCATTATCTCGACTCTGAATGTCTGTCTCTTTGAACTGCATGCCGGCGATTATCTACTTCCACACCCCCGTTTCATTTCGATCAGAACCTTCTATAGACCCGATTTATTTTCATCATTATTCTTGTTGACGACATTGGGGATGACTAAAACGCCTAATGAAGGCAATAATGAAATCTGTCTATCCAGTACTTCTTCCAAGTTGGAAGCGAAGAGGTTGATCTCATATTTAGAAGTAGTAATGTTTTGGGGAATATTGTTTTATAATACTTTTTTTTAGTGTTGTGATATTTTATCATATTTTGTTAGTTACCCTGGGAAAATTAGACGTGTGTAACTTTTAATGTTTATGATTTGTTTGTATTTAGAATAACTGTAATGTGATTTATAAATAGTTTAATTTATGCTTGACTACGCTAAATTTTCAAATTTGGAAAGGAATGGTACAGAAATCATAAAAAAAATTCTACTAAACAAAAATACTAATTTTTCTCTCTAATTACATAATTTTATTGTTAATGTTAAAATTAATTTGGACATTTTCTTAATGTTTGAAAAATGTGTTGGTCGTTTGAATGTTTCCATGATATTAGGCCTAAAGTTTATAATCATTTTTGTTTATTGTGATACTCGTCAGTGTTATACTATGAGTAAGTATATCTCGGTACGTTGTATTGATTTTTTTTAAACAACATTAACTATTAAGTGTATTTTCTATAAATTCTGGCATCTCTTCCTTTATCATGTTTATATATTAAACATTGCTACTGCAATATGCAACTCGCTAAACATATCATACTTGAATCTCGTTGCTGGTATTTATATTGAGAGAGAAACCACCCGAAAGGCGCTACATGATAATTCAAGGACAATTTCCCTGTAAGATCATATGTTTGTGGCAAGTTTTGTTGGAGTTCGTTCATTAGCTTAATTATTTTATACATTAAACAGACTATCAAGTACTTCCATCACATTATTTACTTTTAAACATTTTTGTTTACTTTGTTTTATGCATCGAGTAGACCTATTACTTCCCATCTGGGATATTGGTATATTTACACCTAAGGGGTAAGGATACGGAAGGTATAAATTAGATGAAATATATACACATCTGCATGGGGGGAAAGTGNTAGATGAAATATATACACATCTGCGTGGGGGGAAAGTGAGAAACCACCAAGGAAAAATCATACTAGTGTACTTGATCAGGATTCGAACCCCGTTTTACATCTCACTGGTATGCAGTATATTGCAAGAATGATGCCTTAGACCATGTGACTAATTATGTGTGCACAATAGAGGTTGAGCTCGATTGCTGAGGACGGGGACATCGAGGGTAAAATCTCGGTCGGGTGAACTGGGGGAGGTTTTCCCTAAATGATTTTCCACTCTCCCTCCACGTAAATGCTGATTCACTTTCTCCAATTAAACCTTCCCAATTCCTAATCCATTAGCGTAATTAGTACTTAAAGCGTATAACCCGAACGGGTAGTAAGACACGGTGCTAAATAATAAATAAAAAACATAATAGAGTAGACTACAAGTTTTAAAAGTATCAAAGTTATATTAGTTTTATTTCGTTTGTTTACGGTCACACTTGAAAATAAAGTTGCAAAAGTACATTTTATTGTTTTAGCTTTGCCTAAATTTTATTTTACAAGCTCAAGCCTCAAACCTTATAGTTATTAGACTTATTATTGGTCTCTTAACGATTGCGAGACATTTAAGAGGTTTGGAAATTTCTGTGAAGAATGGCGATCACATATGTTGATATTTCTTCTGTAAAAATGTTACCAAATGTGGTCGCGTCGTTCTGATGCCATATAGCAGGATAGTAAGTAATACTTCCCCGCACCGTCTGATGTATGCGGGCCCACGTATCCGGACGCAAACCTACATTGGAGAACTGCGATGAACAATATGAGGCACAAGCACCATATGGTCACAGGTCTACGACTTATATTCTTTCCCCCCTTTAGAAGAACGCAATATAGAATATGTTATGGCGTAGTTTAGCTGCAATATGGCCCACACGGCTTGAATTTAGAGTCTCCGCCCCCACTACCCGCTTCAGTCCTGTGCCTTATGTTGACGTTTCTTGGAGAGAAACACGCAAACCTTTTTAAGTTTTTGTAATGGCATTCCATAATGTAGTCGCAAGATGTCGTGCGGCAACCCTGTTTCTCATTTTTAGTACTTTCCGTTTTCTACTTACTTTATATTTACAAAAATATTTATTCCTCGAATGTTCACACTTGTTTGGTGTTCTTTAGTAGTAAAATGACAGGAGAGTTAATTTTTACTTATAAAAAATTGTGAGTGTTACATTGATACCACTACTCCAATAAAATAGGTACTGTAATTTATCTGCGCAGTTGGGCGAACAAATTATACTCAGTGTATTACGGCTTATGTGGTAAAAACCCTTGGATTTGAATTCTAATCCATGGTAAAGGACGAAATATATATTTTTGGACAGTAAAGTCAAAGGAAAGTGTCGTAATAAAAATTGGTGGGGGAAATGGGGGACTACTAGAGAAAATATGTGCTCTCGCTCTCTCTCTCTCTCTCTCTCTCTCTCTCTCTCTCTCTCTATATATATATATATATATATATATATATATATATATATATATGCGTCGCCTCAGAAACCAATATGTGCAATAGACGTAGACCTTCCCAACCGCGTCTTTATTTTGAATGTGCTATCGCAAATATCTGCGGAATGCGACCTCTTTTTATTGGTAGCAAGACGAAGAGCGTCCATATCAAAAATGCGTGTGGTATTTTTATACTGGTTTTGTTCTTAATAAAAAACAATATCGCGGGAAGGAGCCAATACTATTTGAAGGATTGGTTACTAGGACCCGAAATTATTTAAACGTGATGAAACAAACGAAACATAGATAAGAGAATTTTCTTAAAAAAAACTCATTTTACAAACTCTCTACCTGTAGCTGCTTTCTCATCGTAATATTTAAATAAATTTTTGTTTACGTTAAAATTAAGTACGTAGAAAGATATCAACATACTTTTTTACCACAAACAATTTTATATTTTGATTTGAATACATTTAAAATAATACAATTAAAAACGTGAAATTAGCGTTTATTTAACGTCGCATTACTCAAAACGTTGCAGTTTTGTGATTAGGGTGAAGAAAATGGGGGACTGGATTTATTCTTTCATGTAAGGTGCCAGACTTCTGTGCTGGGGGTCCGGGGTTCAAATCTCGGTCCCGGCACAGATTTATCTGATTACCAAACCCTTCCTTCACCTCTGACAAGACATGTGGGGAATGCCAGGCCTCCACCGTGGTTCGGATTCCACGTTAAACTGTAGGTCCTCCATTTCATCTCACAATCACCCTACCATTACACATTAGCGTAAGTGCGTATAACCCGAACGGGTAGTAAGACGTGGTGCTAATAATAATAATAATAATAATANCCAACAAAAAAAGAAACAAAAAAAAAACAACCAAAAAAAAAAAAAAAAAAAAAAAAAAAAAAAGTTTGCCCTGAGAAGAGTCTTGTCAATGTGCTGATAACACTTTCCCTCTTCCTCTGACGAGCTTACAGAGTCACTTCTATATTTTCGCCTTGAAAACATTGACTTGCTTTTTAATTTTACCTTTTCCTTGTTTCCTATTCTAGATAGACATTTTCTACCACGGACTTTTTTAATCTACATCCTGGCAGGAAGACTCCTACAGGGCATTTTCGTGATCAAGACAAATAGCTTAAGCTGTAGACGATTTATAAAAAAAAGGTTACAAAAAAACTATCTGAAAATAAAAATAATTTTATGACAGTGTAGGATTATTTTTTAGAATTATTTAGGAATTTATGGTTTTTGTTTAAACGTTATATCTTTCAAACTCGCTAAGTAAAACGTAAATTCACTAACATGGGAAATCCTATCTTGACCGGCCGTGACGTCACAGGTAGGCAACATCCTGTAGGATTGTTTTTGTGGTTTTAGAGCGCCAAAGCTACCATTCCAATAAACATTTAACAATGTAAAGATTTTTAACTCAAGGAAGGCGGCGCCCTTAAGGCAAACTGTTAATCTAAACATTTAACCCTAACACCAACCACAAATGATTGTATTTTTTTGTTCGGTTAGTCGTTTCCGGTGTAAATGCAACGCTAGTGGGGTCCGAGGCTTGTATTTAGTTTGTGAGCACGTAGAGAGAGCACAGCGAAGGAGCGGCGACAGCGACACGCATCAAACAATATAAAATGTGCTGTCGCGGCTATTTGGCTCCTATCCGGGCCGTGTTGCCTTTATGCCAAGCACCACTGAACAATCACAATGACTGCGTGGTCTAATTGGGAGGGACAAGTTTCTAGCTTGACAGAGCAATTAGTACACGCTCTCCCACTTTTTATTTGTTATGTGTGTTATGAACATATTGCACAACACAATCGCAGCTGCAGGGTTCAGCTCTCCTCATATTGCTGCCGGACGGAGATGAAATCAGGGGCTTTAACTGGGCTTATGTCGCCCTCGCTCCGGAGGAAGGAGCGCCGGCACGTGACCAAATATCGATAAGATTCTATATCTGGTTCAGCGGGTACCGACCGCTTGATACTCCAAGAGGGCTAAAATCGCTCAAGACAGCCTTGTTTTCGCACAAAAGTTTAGGGATTAATATTAAAAGCACCTACTTCTCTTATCTTCTCCATTGCAAACTCTCCACTAACGAAGCGATTCTCATCTATTCAACGTCATATATAATGGGCCCATATAGCGTAGTAGTGTAATTAAAACATCAACAAAAATGTTCATTAATAAACTCTGCTAGTAATGTTTTTCCACATGCTTAAATTCCAATAATAAATAGCAGACATTGCCAGAGCTATTGGAAAATTTGCCGCTGTGGTTTCGATAAAGCATGCATGTTGGCGCCCCGTCATATTTCATTTGAATCGGCAGAGACTACGTTGATACTAAATAAACTGACAGATGGATAAAAAGTAAGAGGACAAAACTCATGACCCCTACTACGCGACAGACCTGGACTCCTTTGAGTTTTATATTCAGAGAGTGATACATCTGAGAAACTGCTGCAGGCGTTCCATCATTTCTTTGACATTTCGCACCACTCTTGCTGTTTTTTAATATGTTTGTCGATTGAGACTTGTTTGCAATTGCAGGGTCAATATTTTGAGCAGGGTGAATTTTTAGTAGTCAATTATAACCTTAGAGGGGAAGTCAAATAGTGATAATATTGAATTTTGTTTATTTAAACATATTTAATTTTTCTGAACTGTAGGGTAAATTGATACAAAATTTAGTATATGTACATGTTTCATAACAAGTTGCCTTCACACTGGGCGTAAACAAACTTTTTAGCCGAGCCATTAGTGGTTTTCAACTTGTAGCCTACGCCTACGTTACTGTTCGTGTTCAGCAGTGTATTCTACTGATGTAATTTAATGCCAACAATTTAACGGTCCGAAAACGGACACTTTTAGTAAACTGCTTCCAAGAGAGAGCTGTTTAAATTCGGGTTCATTACAAGGGCATTTCCTCCGGGCTTAATCTCAGAACCAAACAACTTAAACCCCGTTTATTTTTTTAACTTTGTCCCGGCCCTATTTCATTACCTACTGATAAACACTGTGTTATAGTGGTCAGAGCTCCTGACTGCTGACTTAGAGGTTCTGGGTTCGATTCCCGGCCAGTACCGGGGAATTTTTTTCGAAAGTTTGAGCTAGGTTCAGATCTTCATTGGCTCCACACCCTCATATTCACCTTCATCATCCCCTCGTCTCATCGGGACATGGAAAGGATGTACGATCAGTACATTCGGGCGTCCCTTGGACAACGGTACATTAGTACTAAATAATCTTTCCACAAATAGAGCTACAAATTGATGTAGCCCAGCCACGTCACTATTATTATTATTATTATAATTTTTGGTACGATATATATTACGTTTATTAGGTAACTTACTAATCATTAAATTCTAAAACCTGTGTTAAGTGGACACCAAACTTGTCTTTGTCTTTTAAATCCATTTTGAAGAACTTGAAAAAAAATTCCAATACCAACTCGTTTGGGACGCTCGTGGTGTAAAAACTAGAACAGTCTCGGCCACAGAAGAACTAAACTATGAAGCTGTAGCCAAATATTGTAGGGCGAATAAAAACACGAACCCAAACACCCAGATGGGTGTGTCGAAACATTTCCTTTCAATGGCTTGGGACGATCTGAGGTTTGCTGTCCGAGGTTCGAAACCCTCACGCTATCCATCAGCCAGACATGCCGAACCCGGCGGCTCAGTTAGAGAAACTCTGGAGGTGTAGAAAGGGCGGGAAAAGAGATTAAGTACTCGGAGAAATAAGAAAGAAGGAAGGGGAGCGGATGGAGGGTAAGCGCAAGTTCCGTTCATCTCCTCCCCCATCCCGCTCGCAAAGTGGGCACAAATTCCCCTTTACGAGCGGCCGGAATCCAGTTTACGGGCGTGAAAGGAGGAGAGGCAGGCACAGTCGGAAAATTGGTTTGAGATCCTTACGTGGGAGAACCGAAATGGCTGCTCGGGTCGTTTTGCAAGTGCTTGTAGCCCTCCCCTTCTCCGTCCGCAGTTCGGAAAACACCCTCACCTCCGGGGCAGTGTTAGGTATATGCCCATAAATATCTACTACTGCTCTCGCTTGCTCCTCTTTTGGATACCTTAATTATCTGAATTGGAAACGTTAGAGGAAAAACTAGGTATCCACCCTCTTTCCTTGATCCAGCTACGTGAGACGATGATTATAATTTAAAATTGGTTTCTCAGCATCAAATATGTATTATTTTACATGGTAACTATTGAATAATATTTCAGAAATTGGCTATAAGATATTTTAGCGCTAATACATACATAAATAAAGATTATAACATAAGTTGTATAATAGTCTAACGCCCATATTTATTAGATTGTATGTGTTTGTATCTTTATATATTTTGAACTAGTTAACATGTTTTTACCAAATCTGGTACACACATAATACTCATTTTGTACACCATTGGTGTATATTTATTTTGTTAATATAATACACCATTTCGACGTTATAGGTGCTCAAATAAAAACATTGTATTTGACACTCGGAAAGTAACGGTGCATGGAATACAGTAATTAAACTATAATGCGCCTTGGTGGGTATCTGACAGTTTTAAAGGCTGCCAGTACAACTTTCTTATAGTAAAACGTTAAATCACATGTTTTATACATATCATCAATCACCGCGGCCGTAGTATCAAATCTAATATAATATTAATAAGTTCGCTACATTTTGTCAGTATTTATATAAAAACCTTTTTTTATCTGTTTCGAATCTACTATTGGAATCATCTAAAAAACGTACTGTAGAAGAATTAGCATTAAATTATGAAGAGAAGAATAAAATTGGACTGGAAAATAAAACGAAAGGGTTTAATATACATTAAAGGGTGTTTTTTTTAAATATATTTATGAGACTGAGAAAATGTTTTCTAAATAAAATGGCTTGAAGTTACATAGGCCTATTTATTTTACTAATTAATCTTTATAATTTTATAAAACACTATTATTTAACTAAGGATCGGTGACCTGGCGGTCTAGGGGTAAGGTGTCAGACTTCTATGCTGGCGGCCGGGGTTCAATCCCAGGTCCCGGCATAAATTTATCTGATTACCAAACCCTTCCTTCACCTCTGACAAGACATCTTGTGAATGTGGGGAATGTCAGGCCTCCACCGTGGTTCGGATTCCACGTTAAACTGTAGGTCCTCCATTTCATCTCACAATCACCCTAACATTACACATTAGCGTAAGTGCGTATAACCCGAACGGGTAGTAAGACCGCTAATAATAATAATAATAACTAAGGATCATGAAATAAAATCTATCTTTCTATTTGCCATATGCTACGGCTATTTTTGATTTTCAAAACCAAGGGAGAATGGCAGGCACGTGTCGAATTACCTGTTAAAACTATTAGGTGGGTTGGTCTATCAAGTTTCAGATGCGCTTTATGCTTCATATCGCCGGCAAAGTTTGTGATATTCTGTGTACAAACAAAAATCACTTCTTGGATTTTGGAGAAAGAAAAACAATCCTTTTTTAAATCGATGTGTACCTTTGTATCTGGGAATTAAAATGGCTACAGTTTCCTACATTTGATACAAAACCCATTAATGGGAACACATATACGACAGTTTGGTTAGCATGAGACCCGAAGAGGTTTGCGTGGGGGGTTGAAAGGGAGGGGGAGGGGGCCGAGTCTTTCAAATCCCATCAGCTCTCTCGCCCCGGCAATAAGTGGAGGGCGGACCTTCATTAACTTGCTCTTGTAGGAACAATGACGGCGGCTCCATAACGGATATTTTAACTGTCTGTAATGAAGGACGGGAGCGATGCGAGCAACGTCAGGCCATTCACTACCACACAAAAAACACTTTACAGTGGACCTGCAAGTACTTTCCTGGCCAACATAAACTGTAGTCCACTAATATGGACAAAAACTATCATCGCATAATCTAACTAGAAGACCATTTGTTCTGAGAACTCCCAAAATATATCGGTGATATGCAATATATCGGTGCAGAGCATTAACAGACTATTAGGCCAAATGATTCCAAGGCCATGAAGGGAGCCAAGTCGTTGCAAAAGAACCATCAGCAGTTTGCAAACAGGTTTTCCCAGCAGTCTTGTGTGCATGTTAAACATGTTTTATTTTTAACCTATGAGTCATTTGAACCACATCTTAAGAAAGGGGAAAAAAAACTTGATCCATTCTGGGCCTTGGGTTAGAAGCTGTTAGTTGCGGCGACAGAAAGATGACGGCAAAATAAAGAAGCATTTGTGTTTGGAAACTTATCATAGAGAGAATTTATCTTTACAAATAAGAAGTAACGTTATTATAGGGAATTGATTACTTTTTTACGACACTCTATTGCCAATGTTAGATTACTAATGACCTGAATTATAATCTAAGGTAATAGAATGAGAAGGGGGATTTCAAGAGATTCTACCAACATTGGTTTGAGAGAATGCATCCGGTGAGGACTGAATTGAGAAAAACTACACCTGGGCAAGGTAATCGAACCCGGGGGCTTACTGCGCCAAAATCTCAACAGCTGAACTATCCAAGATTCATGCCGTAACCAGGGTCGTTCTTCATTCATAGCTTAAGTCAGAGTTTTAAATGGAGGTGTCCCTGTTATGACAGAATGAATATTTGTGCACAGTGCTTATCTGTGAAGACATTCTAAAATGATCAAAAACGGCCTTTTCATTGCATCTTTTATCCAAATATTGTTTAATATTTAAACAATGTTCCGTATTAGGAACTTCTATTATTAATGTTTATTAAGAAATGATCCACGTGCCATTGTGTTGGTTCTTGTAAATTTACTATTTCCAGCCTACTCTATCACACTGTTTTGAACGATCCTGCTCAACACACGTAGGCATATATTACACTCGTTTTATCGTTACATTTTAATACTAAGTATCCCACAGTAATTAAAATATTAATGGGGCAATTTTATTTAAATTAATACAAATCTACCTAATAAAGATCTATTATATTTAAATAGTATTTATATGATGAACATAAAAAATATTTGATTTACAATGCGTAGTTTTAATTTGGGTTCAACTAATGTTTTGGATACTTGGTAAACTATGTGAAATTTTGCATTAGGTTTCTATAGTATCACATTCTATCTCCCTCTGTCACCATAAATTGCGGGGCAATTTTTCCCCGGGATTTCTTCTGTCTCTCTCTTACCTCTTGATGATGGATGACATCGCTGTCGTTTGATGAACTGGGCGATGACGTCAGCACATTAATCAGCTCAAGGTTCGCACCCTTCCAACATCCCTCTTCTCACCCCCCGGCCGTGGTCCGCGCGACGCAAAACCTCGCGGGCGGCGGGGAGGGGTTGAATATTCCTGAAGAGTGGAACGACACAAATACGGCCTCTAATATCCAAGCCTGCTGGTGGCGTCTCGTTGGGTCTATCTGTCTTGTGAACAAAGTAGCTCTGTTTCCGGCCTCGCTCGCTGAAACATTTACATAATCCTCCCCTGCCCCTCTGACGCAGCTGTCAAAGCTCCTGACTCGGATATGGGGCTTCACCACCCTCTTCCTTCTGATTATTATATTTTTAATACGTGCACTTGAGGTGTGCCTGCTTTCACCAATGCGCGCACGCTGCATTTCAAAATACGTGGAGCCCGCCTCGGTGGCTTAGTTGGCTGACGCGCTTGTCGTGTTGAGCTCGACTGCCGAGGACGGGGAGATCGAGGTTCGAATCTCGGTCGGGTGAACTAGGGGTGGTTTCTCCAAAATGGTTTTCCACTCTGTCTCCACGCAAATGTGGGTTTACTTCCTCTAGATTGAACCTTCCCAATTCCCAATCCATTAGCGTAGTTAGTACTTAAACGTATAACCCGAACGGGTAGTAAGATGCTGTGCTAAAATAAATAAATAATATAAAAAAGTGGACTATCGTAAACACGGTCGTAATTTTCTATTTGGATAAGCCTATTGATTTGACTTTTTACCTTACGAGCTTGACACTCGCTTGTAAAATTGGAGGAACCGAAGAAAAACAGGAAATTTTTCATAATTTAGTAAAAATACTGAAAAATTTCTTAGTTCGGGAATATAATTTAAACCTTAAAATAGAAGGTTTTATAATGGACGAAAAAGTGAAATTAATATTTATTATCCCTTAAACAAGTGTTGTGAAGGGACAAAAGATGTATTTCCCAATCCATCTTAAATCACATGACTTCACATTCAGACATTTCGATAGAAAATGAAAGTTTATTAATATTTTCTTTAATTTAAGCTACCTGGAAAAATGGCAACACCGGTAAAATACAAGGAATTTTGTAGAAATAAAATAGTGCCAACCTTATATTGGCATTAAACCTATTGTTTTAACAAATGCTTTATAGAAGCACGCATTCTAAAATGTAGAAACATAAATACGTATTGTGATTTACGTGGAAATAAAACCGGAAATTCATTGAGAAAATAAAGTATGTGCGCCGATCGAGACTCTTTACACCGAGCTAACTGTCAACTGTAAACTAGTCCAATGAACGGCTACCTGTGCCAGCCTTATTTATCATACAACTGTCGAAAGTGGTACTCGCAGAACATAAGGGTTTTTACTCCCCTTGACCGGGCTCACACTTCGTGTACTCCCCTCCAGTTTTATTTCTCAGCTTTTAAAAGTGTATCTTCTTTAAGCCGACCTCCTTATTCTTGACCTTTATAGATTAAAAATGTCCGTGGTAGCAAATGTCTATCTAGAATAGGAAACAAGGAAAAGGTGAAATTATAAAGCATGTCAATGTTTTCAAGGAGCAAATATTAAGTTGATTGTATAAACTCGTTAGATGAAGAGGGAAAGGGTTATCAGCACATAGACAAGAGCCCTCTCTTTCAAATTTGTACAGCAACGTCTAAATGTGACAGTGCTTAGACTGCTTAGGTGCGTCAAGTTAAGATGAAACCCGCTTTGCAAAATATCTTCAAAATCACCAAGTAGACGACGTCGCTAAGAAGTCAATATTAAAATAATGTATGATAAATATAAAGATCTGTATACAATGTTGGCTCCACTAATTTGATTTTTTTAATGTTCTAAAACGTTCCTTCTAAGAGGGCCCGACAATATGATAGGCCTACTATAAATGGGTTAGACTTTTACTTAGGTAGATCAAATAAGTAGGCCTAGAGATAATTATAACTTGATGATGGAAAACATAATTACATTAAACTAATAGGGGTCGAATAAAGTCTTTATTTAGTTATATAAACAATTATTTTGAGAGTTCGTGGAATCTAATTAGCATTTCCAGTTCCAAAAATATATTCCCAATCTTGGAAAGGTTGGATATCTTGTTTATAAATTTTACTGATTTTAATAGTTTAGAGAAACAGGACTAAAACGGTTACATTTAAACAATTATAGGTTAAACATAAGCTGAGGATAGTCCGATCTTGCAGTAAGCTACAAATACTAGCAAAATATACTCTTTAGTCATGGCACCATGTTTAGCACTAGCAATTAGAAGCGAAGTAACAATACATCATAATTACTTTGCTCCGTGTCTTACCACCCGTCCCGGTGATCCACAAACTTGCACCAAAGAGGTCTGACACCTTGGCTCAGTCGTTAACATGTCTTGTCTATTGAGATAAGGGTCCGTGCTCGAATCCTGGCATAGCCGAAATATTCATCATTGGTGAGATATGGGTTTACCCTTTGACAGAGATGCATTAATGGGAGAGGACTGGATGTTGTGCCTTTTCTAGATTGAAGTTAGTTAATTAGTCATGTCCTGATATGACCAGTCGGTTTAGAAAGTGCACGTTAATTTCATTGAATAAATGAATAATATAACTAAGTAGGGGGAAGGTAAAATCTAGAAGTGTGCTCGCGTTAACTTTAAAAGAAAGATTAAGAAACACATTTAGGAAATACTACCTCAACACACCCGACCGGGATTCAAAGCCTGACCACCTCATCACCGGTAAACCGGAACTAGATGAGACTGACGCCTTTTATTTTTGGTCCACGCGCCCAGCAGTGGGGATACTCCCTGGTTCTAGCACTCAGAAGCCAAGGAATAAGTAATCGTGATTACGCCGCTCGTAGCGTTGCTAGTCATCAAGGGGATTCAAGAAGAATAATGATCCCCAGGTCGGGTTTAACGTAAAGCTAATGCCCGTTATTATTATTCCTTATCTTCCTTGGTGCGTGTACACTATATCGTGCTCTTTGCAGCCCAAGTTTGTCGCAATGCTCTCTCTCGGAGCGATTAGAAACTAACGAGTACCCGCATCGCGTGGGGGGGGGGTTCCCCTTGGCTACACTTGAACATAAACAAGTAACGGAGGACAACTCAATTTGTCATTTTATTAGATCTAATTATGAGTTGTATGGCCTGCATAATTTACGTTAAGGTTGCACCTACATTTTTTGAATGGTCATGAATAATTCATTTTTTTAAATCAAACTTCATATCTGTAAAAAAAAAAAACTTCTTAGTTTTCGCTTGTTGGAAACCTTCCAAAATATTTTCATTATCCTATACATTGTATTGTATTTATTGAAGTTTTAAGGTGAAAGTCGCGAAACTTTTATCAGTAACATACATTAATATTGTTTATAAATATATGAAAATATTGTGGAAGTTTATCCACAAAGTTAGTTTTAAAATTAACAACATTTTAACTTAATCGGATATCATAGTAGTTTTCAAAAAAACAACCAAATCTTCATAATATTTCGATAGTGGTAGGGGCAACTTTAATTTGTGAGTGTTAGGTTTAAATGTTCGCATGAATTACATTTCTCAACTTATTTTGGCAACATTTGAAACGATTGTTAAGAGCCGGCAGGGGAGAAGGGTTACAACTAGAATAAATAAATTGTATTATAAACAAAAAACACATCTGGTACATTTATGGATGGTTACACCTCTCAACAAATTTATTCCAAATTAGATACGATTTCAAGAGGGGCCAATGGAAACTTTTTTCTAAAAAACTTATTTTTTGTTGCTTAAACGACAAATACACGTAGTCAGCAAAACTATGCACACCAACGCTCTGGTTTAGTTTTAGTTTGGTTTTATGCAAAATGTTGCTTATGCTTCTCTCATTTTTGGGGCTGAGTGACAAGAATTTGGTAGCCTGCCCATGGTAGGTATCAGAGTTCAATCCCAGCTGGTCCTCAACGCCAGAAAGTTTGCACTGCCGCTCAAATAATTAAATCTTGAACAAAGGTTTTGAGAATTGTTATATAGCTGTCCTTGTTAGTTTGTTTCGAGTTTGTGTGGGAATAATTACGTTCTCAAACTGCTCCGGTGGCGTCTACGGCGTCACTATCGTGTTAGAAAAGACTGCCGATGACAGGGAGATCGTAGTTCGAATCCTGGTCGGGTGAGCTGAGAATGTTTTTTTTTTTCTAAATGGTTCTCCACTCTACCTCCACGCAAATTCGGGTACCCTTCCTCTATATTCAACTCTCTTCATCCCTAACCCACGAGAAGCTTATATTCTCAATAATAGGCCTACACTTTGGCTCCCCAATTAAAGAGGATAATTCAGTTTTGTTTTGGCTTAAGAAAAATTATATTTTGTATGTTTACCAATATTTATTTATTTTTATGTCAGAACTACAATCACCTTAGAGGTTTATATTTAGTGTCGTTTTTAAATATAAAGTCAGGTATTTCTTCTTGTTTTTGTTTTTTCCATTTCCATGTTTTAAAAGTTTCATTATCTCCGTGTCAACCAAATAAAACCTTGTCGCTGCTTTGTTCTTGTTATTTTCCACTCAAGGAAATGTTCACTCCAAAAGGTATTCTCGTACCCCCGTGCAATCTGTTTGTTTATTCTCCTGCGTTTTTGTTATTTTAATTTTACGGGTAGTTGTGTTGTTGTGTTTTTTTGTTCTCTTCCATTGTGGCGTATCACCGTATCATCTGACCGCGAGTCTGGAACTCAAGTTTATTTGTGTAACACTGCCAGAGGTGGACGTGTAAATGGTTTGAGTCGAGACGAGATAAAAGGTGTAATTATGGTTAGGATAGCTTCGTTGTTGTGTCATCCGCTGTTTGTTGCGCTCCAAGGCCGAGGAGAGGGCGGCGATTATACACACCTGACCACCCCTTTCCCTCTTGTTCCAGTCGAGTATAGTTTGATCAACATATTAACGACTTAATCTATAGTTCAATTTTCATAGACAGGGCCTTTTAGAAAATACAAACTTATTTATTACATTGATAACATTTTACTATATTATTAGTGTTATTTTATAGGTAATTGATAATATTTACCAAAAGTGACAGCTGATGATCACATGACTTTGAGTATGAATACGTGAAAGTAGATCGAATAAAGTTTGTCAAGGCCCTTCCTATGAAAATTGAACCGTAAGTGGTAGAGATTAGTTCTCTAGAAAATGTAGCCGCATTAACGCGGAGGTATGGAACTAGAAAATCACTGGAGAAGTTATTTGCGAAAAATTTATCTTTCGTGCAACTAGTTGGGAGTAGAACTCGGACTATTCTGGCAATGGCGGATTCCTAAACGTTCGACGGCACGGCCACCTATGTGGGGAATTCATCGGGGATTTAGCACGCGCGAGTGGTTGGGATAACTCTCCCGGTGAACCTTAAAACACTCGCACACCTCTGGGTTTCAAACCGAAGGTTCTGGGTTGGTCCTTGTATGGAGTACGCCATCTCAAAGGTCGTGGGTCTGGCTAGAACTTTCACAACACCCGCTCCCGCCCGCCGTCAGTTCACTACTGTGAGAGCACCAATGATGGAACTTTTACCCGTGTCGAAACTCTGAAATCTTAAGCTAAGTAGACAGACGCGTTACCGACTGAGCTGAAGTGTTGGAGGCCTAGTATTTAGATTAAGTTCTTTTTAACAACCATGGCCTACTACCTGTTCAGGTTGTACGCTTATAGGTCTATGAAAAGTAGTCTAATGGGGTAGGGATGAGGAGGGAAGCATTTTAGAGGTAATCTACAAGCGTTTGCGTGGAAGGAGAGTGGGAAACCTTTTAGGAAAAAAACACTCTCAGTAGGCCCAACTGGGACTCCAACCCAATATCCCCATCATCAGCAGACCAGTCTAATACGAAAGAGTTGCCTTAGACCGACCATTCGGCTACTGAAGAGGATATTGATATTTTCAATGGGTAGTTTTTAAATATTTCATTTCATTACATAAAGTTAATTAATAATGAGCCGCTTCGGAGGCCGCATGGCTCAAGGCGCTACTTTCGTATCAGACAAGACTGCTGATGACGGAGAGATCGAGGTTCGGATCTCGGTCGGGTGCACTGAGGTATTTTTCCAAAATAGTTTTCCACTCTCCCTACACGCCAATGCAGCTATGTTTCCTTTAAATNCGCCAATGCAGATATGTTTCCTTTAAATATAACCTTCCCTATCCCTAAAACCACTGACGTAATTTGTACGAATGCGTATAGCCCTAACGAGTGGTAAGATATGTGGTAAAAGTATCAGTGAAAGCGCGTGGTAAAAACAAATTGACTCTCTTGGAGGAGCCCGGCAAACAGTGCTATCGTGAGAGTAATTGTTAATTATGTTCGGTGGTCACGTGTGGGAGTCCTCGCTGACTCTGAGACGAATGACTCCCAAGCACGGAATGGGGAGGAATAGACGTTGGCAACTCCTACAAAATGGTCGATTCATTTTCGTCCTGGAATAGAACATCTTGCTTACACAAAATAATTTCAAACAAATATAACTCATCTCTTAATATAGTAAGTAGGCCTAATACTGTGATCTGTTTGGTTTATATTTTGAGGAGTAAAAATACAAATAAAACTATTCAGATTAAACTGAATTAATATGCTATGTAAATTACATAAACAACTCAATACCTTTACCAAATCAAGAACTATGTAAAAACAATAAATCACTTCCACAAACGCAAGATAAATAAAACGTAATAGTTTTATTAATATATATTTTGTTCTTTCAGTAAGTTACGAAAACAAAAAGTATACATTAATCCTAAGGAAAGTATTACTATAGGTGATTGATGGCATTTTATATTGATAATATAATATTAGTAAGTAATGAATTAATGTTTGCAATAAAGACCTCCTCCCAGCTGTCGGGTACCACCCTTACAACCATGGATACCCTATATACAAACGGCATAAGACGCGGAACGAAGTTGAACCAATCCGTGCGATTCCGCGCTATCAGAAACCAGCGCTAAATATTATGATCCTGTGGAGGCCCCGGTGTTGGTACAGTTATTAAGTGATCTGGGGGTGAAGGGGAGCTTAACCTCGGGTGTTTGTCCACATAAACTAAATGTCCGAGCGGCAGCGTGTATTTGTTATTGATGATGTTAACAACTAGTGAGCCGGTAATTTGCATTTCCCATCAATATTGAAGCGACGCTGGACGCTTCCTGCGTCCCCGACACCCCCTGGCAATCAGGGAATATGAATGAGCCGCACGTCAAGCCCCTTCGTCATTGAGGGATGGATCGCATTCTCGTTTAATTTTTACCTTATCCGAAGGAAGGGTTGGGCAAATGTCACGCTCTGACATTAAAGAGGGATTTTAAACGAATTATTATGCTCAGTAAGCTGATACTAGAACATCGCGAGGGTGAATTTATTGTGCCCCTGAGTAAGCCTTGGACTATTTGAGCTGGAAGAATGTGTCGTGAAAGTAAAGATCTGTTGCCTTCGTTGACTTTTATTTAATAACATTTAGGTCGCTCATTATTCCTTTGAAACATTAACGCCTTTTTTTTACGAAAAAAACTTGTGAGGTGGTAGTTGTGTTAACACAGGAAATTGTCACTTGAACAGTAATTTCGGATTTACGTGCCGATCTTTGGACCACCATGCGCACTCTATGTCCTTGTCCCATTCGACGTGTCACTCAAGAACCCCATGAATAATGCGCAACTTAAATAGGCAGGTAAGAAAGCTATAATCAGGCGTCGCATCATGGCGAGGTTTTCTACAGTTTTCATTATAACCAGTGGAATCAAATCAATGAAACAATTTTATCTAATTTTAAAAAAAATCATTTTAAAAAATGGAAAGATTTCACTGATTCCAATTTTATTGCGGTCAAGTGAAGAATACCAAATACCACACTTCGATGAGATTTCTGATTCGAGCGTAATCGCATAGCTCATATCCCGGGTAGTTGACCGTGAAATGGGTTCTTAATTGACTATCTCAACCTTCCATCCTTCTTGAACAGCAGGGGGGTGCTAAGTATGTAGGGAATGTTACAGAGAGAAGTTTATTACAGTACAGTTGTTGGTCAGCCATCCCCCATTCGATCTGAACCGCTTGTTATTGGTATACTCGGAGATTGGTTGACTCCCGAGATTTGACTATAAATACGGTCCTTACCCTGTGAGCATCTTAAGCTTAGGCCGAAAAAATGTTTTGAGCTGAGAATGCTCCCTTAAGATTTGTAAGAAAAATAAGTTAAAGTGGAAGATATAAAATAAACCAGAGATGAGCTCAAATATTTCACTATGATTTGGGCTCGACTAAAATGGAGGAAATTGTCTTAAAAAACACTCGGTTATTGTTTTAGATTCATACAAAAAGTGACTTAATCTCTTTTCCCCCGACATGTTAACTGATAGGTAACAATCGGTAACTTGGAACACCTTACATAAACTCTAGCTATAATTTTTTAACACTTTGACCGTTATTATATATCTATACTTACAACTAATTTTTTATTTCTCTAAGTATTATAAACACTTTTACTTAAAAATTAAATTGTATTTTTCTGAAGATTTATTAGGAATGTAGGCCTATTATAAAAACGTTGGTATAAGATATATATGCTCTAGATTATAACAACCAAAGATGGTAGGTAGGCTATTGAAATTTTAATAAACATTTGAATAAAAGCAAGGTTATCTAAATGAGAATTAATGAAATGAGTAGGCCTATAACATATTGTCCGCAGGATGGCGACTGATCGGGAAAACTGCGGATTTTGCTTGTGTTTTGTGCATCGGGAAAAACCCGGAAAAAATGCTTACATTTTATGTCTGTCGGGAATTTAAAGACCTCTAAATAGCCAACAAGCTTCAAAAACTTAATGAAGATGGGCCACTCTAATTATCTTCTAGGAGTATCCAAATTTTGAAAATTTTCTGGGGGAAGGCTATTTCATATATCTTGGAAAGATACTTTTTTAACAATACTTACTAAAGAACTAAAACTTGGTGGCGTGTTCGACAAACCTTTCACAAAAATAAATAAATCGGAATCATTTGTTAAAAGTTTCACAACTGGAGGAAAAAAACTTTTGCTAGAATTTTATTCTAATGTTTTAATGACCAGCCCGGTACGGCCATTTATTTTCCACTCTACTCAGATCGAAACAATTTTTTTTCCCATCCTGACTTTTTTAATTTGCAGGACTATTATTTCAATTCGTATAAGATGGCTGGTTCTCCGAACTCTTATAAATAGCTTGTTCTTTCTCATTTATATAATTTGACTAGTAATCATATTATATCTTCTTTATCGAAAAGTAATCTCTCTTTATATCTATGGCTGCAATCACGTCACGTGTTTGGAAGTGCTCTGTCACGTAGCTAGTGAATTCTAACAACCTATGATTATTGCAACAACAGCGAAGAGGGCAGTTCAGATATATCTGCTTTATAGTGCTATCGTCAACTTTCAGCTTTTAATATAGTTGACATTACAATGCACGTAATTATCAGCCTGGGTAGTAAGACGCGGTGCTAATAATAATAATAATAATTATTATTATTATTATCATCATCAGCCTGTTTACTTTAGATATACTTATAGTGGACCTCTGTGGTCTTCGGGTAAAGTGCTCGCCTCAGGAACCGGTGTTCGTGGTTTCGAATTCAGCTGGGTTCGACGGATTTTTATCTACGGATAAAAAATTACAGCACAACTTTCTTTGGATGAAAAAGAAAACCGTTGGTCCCATATTGATTGATATGTAAAATAATTCTGGAAGTTATGTGAAAATACCTTTCCCAGCAAAATTAGTTGGCCCTTTCGCTCTCGCTAATAGAAATTCTCGTGTCCTGAAATTATCAGTCGGTTCAGAAAGTGCATGTTAAATACCTCAAATAAATAAATAAAAGTTATACTTATAGTTGATAAAATATATTCTATTAGTAACACAACACATATTTATAATGCAAGCTTGTTCAGACTCCCAATTAATTTAGCTATACATTATAAAGCGTTAATATCGTATTAGACTGCATTGTCGATGATCGGGTGGTGTAAGCTCGAAGCTCGCAGGGTGTAGTGGGTTGTTTTTCAGATGCGACGTTTTCGATCTCTCAACACGCAAATGAGTGTGCACTTCTTCTCAACTACTTCACACCTACCCCTCTAATACCGTGGCTATTAATATTTTAGTTAGGCCTAAACGTTATAATTAATTTTATGCGTGTAGCCTATAAGTTCGCTGTTGTGTACACATTCGACTTATTGACAACACCGTTTAGTAAGTTATACAACCGCCTCCATTGTAAATAATTCTATGACCTGCTCATAAGAATACACCCCTACAAACAGTCCTTAAGGACAGCCTTTGGTCAAATCAGTGTACCAAGGGGACGTAAAATATTCACCCCCTCCCCCCCTCTCTCACATACCTGCGCCTAGCCATTTTCCACAGGAAAAAGGCAAATTAAAACACAAGGGTAAGATAATAAAATATGATAAAAAAATGTTTACTAAATTTTTCAGTAAACAAATTGTATTTTTGGTTTATTTTATTTTACCCGAATAATTTATTTCTCATTTACGAGAACCTTTTCCTCCCTTGGATATGTTTAGTTTGGTGGAGTGCTCAAAGCTGTGTGGTAAATCATTGGTGGCTCCCTGCACGAATCAGAAGCTTTGTCGAGTAATGAAGTGTTCGTATTGAATCAACAAACGTTATTACTTTCACGATATTTTTTATTACTTTGTTTACGAGTCATATCTGCACAGTAACAGCGTTGGGATCATATATTACTCTTTCATATGCGTGCATTCACTGACCTTTCTTTTTTTATGGGTCCCTCTCCCTTGCATTACCAGTTTTATTCGTGTCATTTCCACGTACGCGACGTTTATTATCACAATGAGTGAAAAGTGTTGGTGACTTTTAATTGACCTTAGTATAGCTCGTATGTTGCACTAATAGGTCGTGCATTGGCCTGATTGTGTCACTACGAGAGTTAGATTTGTATTTATTATAGGTATTTAACGTTCATTTTCTGAACCGGTTGATTACATCAGCAGACGAGAACTTCTATGAGCGAGAGTGAAAGAGACCTACCAATTTTTTCGGGAAAGGTATTGTCACTTATTTTCCAGGGTTATTTTACATGCCACAATCGACATGGGACCGAAGGCTATACTCCCCTTCTGAAGAAAACTGTGATACAGATTTGTATCGCTCGAGAAAAGTCCGTCGACCCCGACTGGGTTTGAACCCACGAATATTGGGTCCTGAGGCGAGCACCGAGGGTGACGTTAGGTTTTGTAGTTCGTCCTGGCGACATACCAGGTTAAAATTACATATCACTTTTAACTTTTAGAATATCTTCTAAAATAGCATTTTTAAATTTAATGTTTCCAACTACTTTTTTAAATTATAACATAAAAGTATTTAAATAAAAATTAAAAATATCAAGAATAAACGTACCTATTTGGTAAAAAATAATATAACAAAATGAGTGTACTGCCATTTTATCCTCACTGTATACGGGTAAAATGAGATACATTAAATATAACTAAGAAAATCACTGAACGCAATAAAACAGAACCGTCTATTATGATTCATGCGGCGTTACAAATTGTTATAATGACGCGAAAATTTCACAAAACATGTTTTGCCCTCGAAGCAAGGTCAGCAATCTCATTATGAATAGACAGTTACAAAGTGAAAATATGGTCTATGATTCTCTTGGGCTTGAATGGTAAAATACTTTGTCGCTTTAAAAGATGACATAGCCATCATAATCAACATCGGTAGGCCTACAAGGGTTTGTATAATATATTTCTTAACTTCCAAACATTATTCTTTTACGAGCTTCTCTCAATCATTGACGACAATGGGGGTCGACTGATTTTTCTTGAGCGATCAACATCCGTAGCACAACTTCCTTCGGAGGGGAAGTAAAGCCGTCAGTCCCATGTTGATTATGGCATGTAAAAAAAACCCTGGAAGGTATGTTAAAATACCTTTCTCGGCAAAATTGGTAGGCCCTTTTACTCTCGCTCATAGAAATTATCATGTTCTGATATAATCAGTCGAATCATAAAGTGCACGTTTAACACCCCAAATAAATAAAATACAATTTAGAGTTAACATAAGAGGTCGGGTGACTTTAACAACACAATGTGTGCTTCCATTAAATACGTCTACTTGCTTTAATGTCTCAAGACAGTTTTGAAAACAACATATCTCAAACTATTAATTGGTG
>CABEEJ010004156.1:9625-39970 GCA_901482245.1 Timema douglasi
GGGGGGGGGGGGAGAGAGAGAAAAGAAAAAAAATCAGCCAATGAGCATCCAAGAAGAAGATAGTCAATATACAAGCAGATGAAAATATTATTAGCTCCTGAATTTATCTTTATATTTGAAATGCCTTGTGGTAGCCATACTTGTTTTTAACCAATTTTCTTTATTTTAGCTTCAAGGACTATGATTTCTTATATGATTGAAAATAAGGGAGAAATGTTACGTTTTTTATTGTTATTGATAAGTAGATCTACTATAATATTCATGATAATAATTAAATTTGAACTAAAAAACTAATTTGATTTAATAGTACAGACTAAATTTAGTTAGATTAAAGTTTCAAAAGATACAGTTTAACTAACGTTGTTTTTCGAATGAACCCTTTATCGAAGTACTTTCAGAGACCTTACCTTGTAGTGAAAACAGGTAACATAACTTTCTATTAATGAAATACAATCAGTATAAGTAATACTTTATACAAACCGACGTATTTTACTTACGACTTGTGCAGTATTCACTACTGGTTACGTGTTATGCATGAATACAAACCGAGCCTAGGAAAAGCAAAGGAAGGGAACTCTGGAAAGGTTTACAGCAAATAAGAGTTAACATGATAGGACATTAATGAAACAAGATACTTTGACGAGGACCATTATAGAAAATGTGGAAGGGAGAAATTCAAGATGGAGAATAAAAACTTAGTTTATTATTTCTAATGACAAAAGTATAATTGCCTATGTACGAATAATTATTGTTAGATATATATAAAACGATATAGTATTTATTATAATGGATATAAAGGGTTTAAATTTAAAGAAAATACCGAAAATAAATTTTTCAAATAATTTTTTTTTGTCTCCAATGAAACATTGAGTGGTTACCCCGTTCCCTTCCATCCCACCGTAAAGTACAAATATTATTTTAACTAAACATACATAAACTACACGTCCTCCCTGATATACATTAAAGGTCGTGCATAAATGTAGAAAACTGCTCCTCTTGGAAATATATTTGTAGTTACGACCGTCTACCTCTGCTAAAACAATTTATGGTTTGATATATAATTTTATGTCACACCCCACTATAGGTAACGAGTGTAAATCTAGAAAACTACAACATATCAAGTAAAGGTACGCTGGGAGGGGGGCGGAGGAGGGGGTGAGGACGCATCATTAGTACGAAGTATTTAAAAAAAATCTCATTAACAGTGAAAAAGGCATTCATGCTCAGATGAATACAACAGCATCAGAATATGTTGCAAATTAATTTCACACAGCGACGATGAAAGTTACTATCGAAACTTTGTATAGTAGTCTCGATCGAGAAACCAAACTCGGTTGTCATTGAAACGCACCAACGCGACGACGAGATATTAAATTGAAATACATTTCCTACACTTCGTACGCTACTGTCTGCAGTTATTTTTTAAATTACGGTTTAATGCGAGATGACGGATTTTAACAAAGTGAATTATCTTATTTAAGAGAAGAGTTAAACAATATTTAAGGAAATGCATTCGTATTTGCTTGAAAAATAAAATATTACACTAATGGATGAATTCTGACGGTGATATAGTTCAATTTAAAAAATAAAGGGCTTTATCTTACAGCTGGATAAAGTTACTAGATAGACTTGTATTCACGCGCAAAGTCATGTTATATGCATGTTACACTTTTGATAAATATTACCAATAGCTATGACTTAACACCAATGATATAGTAAAATATTATCGATTATTTTTACAGCAAAAAAAAAGTGTTTATATTTTATAATAGGATTTTCCTACGAAAATTTGAATATAGTTTTGGTGTGACCTATACTGGTCATCAGGCAATAATAATTCAAACGGAAGACTAGAATCCTGGTCCTACGAAAAATGAAAAGAAAGGACTTCGCCTCTTTCCGCATGATCCAGTCATGTATCAGCTTTCCAGGCAGTTAGCTAGGGCTGAACGGGAGGGAGGGGGGATTCGAGCCACGGACCGCGCTCCCAGCCACAGTTGTCACGGTCAGGCCTGATTAATAGTCACGCTAATGATCCTTGCTCTCTTCATCAACAAACTCGTACATCACCGGGCTTCATTACACTGGTCGAGCGCGTGAGTCACACACAAACACACACCTCAAGTCCAGGTTTTGTTAATGGAATAGAAATTCTCAGAGTGGAATCGGAAGGGTACTGTTGGTGGTGTGAACACTTTTTATGTAAAAAATTGGGGGATTGGGCACCTTCTACTCAACTAGAGGGAATTGTAAACAGGTGGGTTGGGCACCTCATAGTAGAAATGCAATAAACGAATACAATCGCCAGCAGTCTTCAGTTCAATATAAGTCATCTAGGTCAACTTTTGCTACTCCTTCAATATGGCAGAGGTAAATATATATTCAGTGAGAGAGGGAGCAAGGTTAGGTTAAGTTAGGTTAGTTCTCTGTCCAATATACTTTGAGTACCGCAAGATACAGTGCCAATCCACCTTGAGAAATAAATCGTACTGCAAGGGCAGTACCCAATCCACCTTGGGAGGGAAATGTTGGTAGTCTAGGATCAAAATAAGTACCCAGTTCACATAAGCCGCATGAATGTGAACTTAGAACAGATATATAAAGTTCATTTAGTATAGTTTTCCGGTAGCGGGGAGGTTAGGTTCAAATACTAAGAGTGGCTTGGAGTAAGATAGTTAATTTACTTAGTTTATAAAGGTATATTTGACTTTCAATCAAAATAAATTAATATCCTAAATAGTTTCCCACTCCCTCTACCATATTAAATGAAGATGAATTATCTCTCAATTTTACCCTCTACATTCCTAATCTACTAGCGTACTGGTAATTAAAATGTGCGACCCTGATGGGTATTTCTACGCAGTGACGAAAGATTGACAAACTTTAAGAAATAAGAATACTTCCGACGTTAAACGTTAGGTGTGCTGTGGGCATCAGATTCTGATGAATGAATTTTATTCGCATCATGATTTACCATCCTCTCACCCAGAAGAGTGATGGTGCATTTCCTTTATATTCTATTTCCTCCGCCTTTTTATTTAGGCTAGATAGTTTAGTCACTGATAGTCAAAATTACTTAATAATAAAAATAATACTGAGGAAGTGGTTAAAGCGTTTCATCATTGCCGGCCTCCTTGCTACTGATCTAGACTCTAGAGGTCCCAGATTCTACTCCTGGCCGTACCATATGTATTGTTCCTGGAAGAGTAATAATTATTGTTCCTATGGTTGACGTGGTCTAGAGAGCAAGGTCTTACATTGGCATCATATCATCATCATAATTATCACCGCATCATCTTATCGGATCGAAGTTACCACACCTACAGGTGTTCCAACCACAGAAGACGGTTGCATGTCCCCCACTGCCAGAAGGGGACGCAGCGGTTGGCAAATGGCAGCCCACGGGGCCAAAAATAAACCATCTGTCTGTCTGTCTGTCTGTCAGAAACCTTAAGTACCTGCTTGAACAAATAAAGCTATAGAATTATTAAAAAAAAACAGGTTCATTTACACTCAGACTAGTCTCAAATGATTGTACACGGAACTGAATGAGTGATATTTTTTTCTGACTTGACATTTGGTTCTATGTGGGGGAAAAAAGAAGCGCTAAATAAACAAGAAACGAAACTATTGGGAAAGTCCGCAATTATACGCACTACATAAGCATTCATTTCTATTAGAATTCTATCCAAATCATCATCTATAATCACTAAGCTTCAGCTGTATTAATCAATTAACCTATTTTCATATGAAATTAATAATGCTTTTATTAATGTATTATCAGAGTACAAGGATATTACGTTAGAACAATATCCCAATATTGGTGGTGTGATAATGGTACAAGCAGTATCCAGATCGTACAGATAGCAGCACTGTGCGAGGCAAGGTGTGGGTGGGGGGAGGGTGAACATTGTATTAATGCGAACATAGTTACATGTTCGCGAATTTAAATCTTCATGACTTAAAAAAACCACAAACAGCTTCTTACAGATTTGGCTAAAAAGGTAGAAATAGAGCCTTACAAATGGTTTGTGATACAGGTGGCCCACGATTTTTATTTATTTGGTCATACGGCCTGAAAATCAAATTAATTGCCGACCGCTGCTCTAGAGAATACAAAACGACCCCTAATCGACCATGAAATATATTCAAATGGACGCCATAACGTTCGTATACGTAGTACTAATAAGTTTGGAATGAAACAACCTTGGCATATGTACAGTCTATCCAGTGTAGGAGTGTAGGTAAGCAATAGTTAGGTAAAGTTTCTAGATCTACTCTCATGTATCCTTTCGCCAAACCATCTGCAAGAACATGTGTTGAGCTGCTGTCACTTTTGTAAGTCAAAACTTTCACAACAAACTATTTTTTTCTTTTAACAGTTTTTGCGTTGAAATACTAACTTATGAAAACAATTCGTTGGATTTTTTTTTTATTGAAACGGCTTATGTAGTTCATTTAAAAATGTTTTAAAAACCAGAGCTTCTAAAAGGTTGCCTTCCATTTACAAATTAAAATGGTGAACCAGAATAAATAAGAGCGGTTGATGACATTATACCAACCATTTATTTGGCTGTGTTTATGCACATATGTTTACAACATAAAAACCTTTGATCGTGTGACTAATATTTCGTTTCACTTTTTTTCTACTTTATTTGGTAGTCAATTATGAAACGATACAAGTGTGAATATAATGCTTTTTAATTTATTATTCCATGTTCTATAATGTAATGTTGCCAAAACGGCAGAAAAAAAGTAGTTTTAATAGCTCCATAGTTACTAAAAAGCCAACAATACAGTTATTCTTAAGGAAGTATCATTAGACTTGTTAGCCCGACACATTACCTCAGTCAGTAGCATGTCTGTATAGTGAGTCCCGGGTTCAGTTCCCGGAATGGCCGAATAATTTATAGTTAGTAAAATGTGATATCCTTTCTCACCTATGAATTAATGACCGGGGCCTGGAAGTTGTGTTTTTTTTCTACATTTAAGCTAGTTTGTAAGTCGTGTGCTGATACACTAAGTGGGTTCAGAAAGGACACGTTAAATAACTCAATTAAATGAACATAAAATTATTAGAATGGTTTGGTAAAACTTTTTATTGATAATATGGTATTACTTAGAAAAACATAATTATTTCCACGTCTATTAACATTAGAACCTTTCAGCCAATGTTTGCACCAACAACTTCTGTTAGCTGTCAGTTACCTCCACTGCTCTGCTGGATGGATTGTAACCTCCATAATATGGAAATACAATGTAATCTCCGTTTACCGCTAAAGGTAATATATTTTGCAGTCAAAGTTGATATTAGGTACCTATCCTAGGATAATGGTTGGAATAACCGTAATTAACAGTTATAAACGTTACTAAAACAATTTTAATATATTTATTTGTCAAGTCATGTTGATCTGCAGGTGTTACTTTTGATAGATATTAATATTATCAATATATATAAAATATTATGCATTATCTAGAAAATGTTATACATGTGTGCGATATAATATATATTTTTTCTAAACTGTTCTTAGTGTAAATAATGTACCATGGAATGTATAGTATCCACACTGTATCTTTGTGTCCTTCCAGGATCCTTCTCCCACTTACTGATACTATTGACTTTTTTTCACATCCACTACTGTTTCCAGCCTATGGTCTGGGTCAGTTTGTTTTTATTCAAGCCATATATTTTCCGCTACCGGCTGGCTAGGCCTGCCGTAGCTTCACATGCCTTATAATCTAACTTAAGAGTAGGACAGTACAACCTACAGTCCCCGGACGTTAATTAATCAATGTGAAAGGGTAAACCCACATTTCACCAATGATCAATTTTGCAACCATGCCGGGAATCAAACCCGGGATCCTTAGCTCGGTAGACTAAAGAGTTGAAATTTGCATGGGTGATATTTAAAATATCATCTTTATAAGTAAAATAGAAACTAGAAAATTTCTAAATGGTGGACGAAATGTCCAACTAGAGCCCTAGAGAGCGGACATTTTGTATTTATTATCTCTATATTTAAAACACGAGGCGATTCTTTTCGACAATTATTTATTTATTTATTTGAGGTGTTTAACGTGCACTTTTTGAACAAAATAATTATATCAGCAGCACACAAGAACTTCTATGAGCGAAAGCGAAAGGTCCTATCAACTTTGTTGGGAAAGGTATTTTCACACACCCTCCAGGTTTCTTTTATATACCATAATCGACATAGGACCGACGGATTTACTTCCCCTCTAAGGAAATTGTGCTACCTTTCGACAATGATTTCCTGAGTTTTACAAAACCAATTTTCATCATATCTTATAAATTAACAACTATTCAGATAAAATTTACCCAAAAATTTCAAATTTAAAAACATTCAAAGAAGAAGCCGCAATTGCATAAAACGAGTATTTCTCGATTTCTACCAAACCAATTTTAGCTACTATTTTTTAAATAAAAGAATTATCTTTGAAAATTTGCTTATCATCAAAGTTTGGCTATAGCCAGGCCGCAATATGTATACAATATATCTACTGGGTACAACCTCAACAGGCAGTAGACGCGCTGCTAAAAAAAAAAAACTGTTATAGTCTGTGAATGTAAGGACGCTATAATAAAAAATATACGATACGATACAATACGATATAATAAAAAATGGTAAAGGTATTTTAAAAAAATTATTGAGTTGTGGATTTGCACAAAAATTACAAAACGTCTGAGCTGACGCTAGACTTGACCAACAAACCCCATGACTTGGTTTAGCAATAAAGTTGACTTAGGCGATTCTTCACTTGGATACTACTAGTTTATATCGCATTATAGGTATTAATATGATCTATAAAAAGTGACATCTGCAGATTACATGACCTGATGTTTAAATATATGAAAATGATTTTAGTAAATATTTTTACCACCGAAAATGTGCCTATCTATTTAAATAGGATTGTAGTTTATAAAATAGGGCTACAGTGTCATCAGTCAAGGTAGCTCTGTACATAAGGTCTTCTGGTTAAAATAAGTAATGACACGACTGAATGTATCGTTTGTCGGGATATTAGAGAAACAGTAAATCAGGATCGCGCGGGGAAATATCTGATGCCACAGGTCAGTGGTTTGATATCAGACATCGTCTCGACAAAGTTGTTATGTCCGTCAAAGCTCAATAAGGTGATAGGCTGAGGCAATTTGTCTTGGTATTCTAACGGAAGCAGATTTAAACTGGGAATATAGAGGACGCGAGAAAGGGTAAGTGGTTTTGCACTTTTTTATATCATATCATATTTTTTGGTAAAATAATTCAACTCATTTTCCAATAGAAACATAGCTTAATTTTCTTTCACGTGGTGACATAAACAGTTCTTGAATACCTGCTAAGGGTGTCTTGGAATTTAATGACAACTTTTTATCTTCATTTAAAAAGTTTCTCATCTAAAGCCGCTTTGCTCATGACAGATGATATCATCACGTAAAGTATATTAAACTCTATGTTTGTATTAGAGCAATCAATATTCGATTTATTTTGACCAAAAAAAAGTTTTGCTATAAAAAGTACAAAAAAAGAGCTTTTCTCACGTCCCTTATAATTCTGCCTTAAAGGAATAACAGTAAAGTAACAGTTTTAGATCCACAATTTTTCCAACAAAAAGCGTTTAGTTCTCGTCTAGAAAAAAATATTTGATTGTGGATGGACAAATACACCTTAATAAAACACTATGTTTGTGTTTCCTTAAAGGCAAAATTTATAATCTTAAAAAAAATGGGAAACGTAGTTTTTCACTTCTAACTTGATGACAAACCTATGTCCTTATCTAATATTAATAAAAAAAGTTGAATTCTCAGGGTTTAATTCTCTATACCCAAACATCTTGTGAATGTGGGGAATGCCAGGCCTCCACCGTGGTTCGGATTCAACGTTAAACCGAGGTCCTCCATTTCATCTCACAATCACCCTACCATTACACATTAGCGTAAGTGCGTATAACCCGAACGGGTAGTAATACGCGGTGCTAATAATAATAATAATAATGATAATAATAATCATCTATACCCAAAATTACATAGTATTTAAGATTTAGTTTTTAGGGATTTTAAATAGCATTAGTACACTTTCCCAGTTATTATGGGTTGTTATATTTAATTTAGACCTACCTCAGTGGCGTAGTTAGCTAACGCGCTAGTTTCGTGTTGAGCTAGACTGCCGAGAACGGGAAGATTAAGGTTGTGCTGTTTGCATCTGACTCTGATGAATGATCGAGGTACGAATCTCGGTCGTGCGAACTGGGGTGGTTTTTTCCTAAATGGTTTCCACTCTACCTCCACGCAAATGCGGGTTCACTTGATACAAATTCAACCTTTCCCATTCCTAGCACATTAGCGTAATTATTATTTAAGCGTATAACCCGAACGGGTAATAAGATGAGGTGATTAATTAATTAATATATGCAATCTATAAGTGTGTAGCCTCTCATTCGTTTACTTTACTCGACTTAGCAAATGCTAGTGAAATGAGCACACAGTGGCGTCAAGCTAAGCTTTATTAATCTTGTTTAGCTGTGTGTGTGTGTAGTAGATCTCCCATCACATTATCGGGGCGGTAGGAGTGTTTACTTTCCGAGGACGTTTATCAATTATTTACCAGGCGGAGACTGTTCGCCCCTCATCGGGATAGTAAACAAAGCGGCGAACCACCAAAATAATTCAATAAGGGAGGAGGCGCAGCGCGAATCGATGAGAACGACCCCGTAACCTTATATAGAGCGAGGAGACGAGACGGGTTAGGGGTGCACAAGAAGAAAAATACTCAAGGTCACTCGCGTCTTCCAGTAAGGTCGCAGGCGCGCTTCACACCTTCAACCTCGAACAAGAAAAAGCCGATGGCTCAGTTAAAAGGCGTTTGGAAAGGAATATTTTTTTGCAACAGCGTCTTAGTATCCGTTCGAGGTGTACATTAACTACGCTAATGTGGTAGGAAATGAGGAATGTAGAACTTAGAGAAGGAAATGAACCCGAATTTGCGCGGAGGTAGGGTGAGGAACACGTTAGGAAGAAAAACTATCAGTACAGCCAGCGGGAATTCGAACCCCAACCTCCCCGTCACCAGCAAACCAGAATAACCGAGTTCGACATTTAAACTGCATGCACACCGACGGGGGTGTTACAATAGTTATTTGACGGATAGATTTCAGGGACAGGGTGCTGAAATTAGAGGAAATACACCCAAAATTGCGTGGAGGGAGAGTGGAAAACAATTTAGGGAAATCATCTTCAGTGCACCCGCTGGGATCAAACCCCAATCTCCCCATCTTCGGCAGTCTAGTCCAACACGAGATTATCGCGTTAGAACACGCGGCCACCGAAGCGGGTAGGAGGTTCGTTAGAAGAAATGTAGTCCTATCAAAAGGGGGTGGACAAACACCATAGTGATAAAACCACCCCCAGTGCATCTGGCCTATATTCGATTGTTTCCCTTCCCCGTCAATCCAGTTAATTGTGAGCCTGACGACTTGAGACCACGAGACCAGTGATACGGGTTTCGCGAATCTTGTTTTCATATCCTTAAGGCGAGGGTTCAAAGAGCAATGAGTTACGTGGATATTTAGGCTATAACGAACTCGCGATCAATTTAATCCATTCAAATTATTCAGCAGTGAAACCTAAATAGCTCTTTGGTTTAAACGACTTAATACATTTGAAGCCGTTAAAAACAGTTATACAAAGCCACCAGCATTTCACTCTCGATACATCTGCGCTTGAGATTGTTTTACACACACGATTCCAGCCGACATTCATCCGACTTTTTAATCCTTTACTTTACAGCGTGAAGTAAAAGTTTGATTACCGAGCAAAAGCCCAACAAAACATGTTTACCCACTGCTAGATTTTATGTGCGTTTTACATCTTAAGTAGTAACTACGATTTAATGTCACAAGTGCCCGCTTCAACTGGCTGAAGTGAATTGTATGAACCTTTTGTTGCTGGCAATAAACAATTCATTTGTAACATAAAACTATAATAAGCCTCCGTATTTCATCAGACTAATTAAGCGTTATTAAAACTAAAAGTCATATACGTCTAAGGTCTGAAGAGCGGTAAATAACGCGTCAAATGACATTGGCATAATGCACACAGTGAATTTAAATTGAACGTGCTAGAGAAAGCAGTAAGTGTCGCTCGATATCATCTTCGAGATCTAATATGTCGGGGTCCATTTGGATAGCCACAAAAACTATAAACTACTATACAGTGGCTACTCGTGGTGATAGTTGCAGAGGGGTGGTTTAATAAGGTTCTAGGTTCGTCCAGATGTTGCGTCATTTCATACTACCGTCTCGTCATGTCTTGAGATTTTTGTAACAAGTGCTATAGTAGTCCTCTCATCTAAAGCAGAATTAACGGCTCGTACGGCCGTAGCACGAAATCATATTTGTGAGGATTTTTTCTAAAGGAAAACTAATTTAGTTTTCATAAAAAATCAAGGGTCATTTTAGCGTACTTTTAAATTAACCAGAGGTGAAACAATTTTTCAGAATTTTTTTTTCATTTATATAAAGTGTTTAGCGTGCACTTTCTGAACCGACTAATTACATCAGCACACGACAAATTAACTTAAATTTAGAACAGACACAACAACCTGCCCCCTAACGTTAATTCATCACCGTGAGAAGGGTGAACCCACATAGCACTAGTGAGAAATTTTTCCTGGAACCTAGCCTGGAACTCTTAACTCAGACGACAGACACGCTACCGACTGAGGTAAATTGTCGGACCAATTCATCGCTACAAACTTGTTTGTATTTTCCAAAACGAATTTCAAATTTTAGATACCTAGTCCACTTCTGAAGATTTGAAAAAATATTTTAGTACCGCGTTTTAATACTTGTTCGGGTTGTACGCCTATGTACTAATTACTCTTGTGGTAGGTATGAGAAAGGTTGAACTTAGAGGAAGTGTATCCATATTTGCGTGGGGAGAGAGGGACTTGAAAACTATTTAGGAAAAACCACCCTCAGTGCACCTGATCGGAATCAAACCCCGTCATCGGTAGTCCAGTCTTTGTGAGAGTTAGAACATGCGGTCACCCAAGCGAGTGTATACAAAGAAATTAAATTTTATGTTTCATAAATGCTACTTTTATAATAATTGTGTGGGATCATGTAACTGGTGTTTAAAACAGGGTGATTTTACCTAAATAGGAGAAAATGTATTAAATAGTTATGCAATTCAATGTTTTAGGAAGAAAAAGGGGAGGGTGGATTTAAGACCTATATTTAAATCAGTGTGTTTAGTTCTATAGTTAGTTTTTACTTCCATGTAAAGATCTACTTACTAGTCAAGTGTCCCAAATTTTGTGTGTGTGAGATTCCCAGTTTTTTCTAGATACAAACAATTCCTTGTGTTTCCCCTGTCTTTTTTTAAAAATGTTATTGATAAATAAAGATTTTATTAAAATAAAATAGACATATTTATGAAATATCTAAATGGAACACTTGAGCTAGTTTAAAGCTTACCTTCCGGAGCAGTTCCTCGAGGCACTCCATGTTGGGCCCTGATTGGCTGTGGCCTCTACCCGGTTGCACCATACAGAAGACTTTTTGATCGTCCGTTTAGCTACACAAAACAACAGTCCAGACTCAACTTTCCACACGGCTGTTGCGTCAAGCCGGGTCCCACCACGCGGGGCAGTTTGCCGACAACTTCACAACGGCCTGGACTAGATTTCACTGCTTTACAGGAAGACGACTCTTTCGAGCTCAGTTGCACCAGGAGGAGATATTTTCTAAGATTAAGTTAACTAGTTTATAACAAGGGACCTCTTCACAAACCAGAAATATAAAACATATTATTTATTTACTAACGAAGGCTTAGCCGTCCAATTATCACATTGGCCCGACGATATACGTTTCCTATTCTTTAGCGAAATAACTGAAAACGCAATCCTCATAAAATGGCGAGAAGTCATGTTCACACAGTGCCCTTTAACTGGTTCTTCCTGCCTTTCTATAAAAATTAAATCGTGCAAATAGTAGGGGAACAACTTTCGCTAATAACGGACCGTTTGGTGGCGCTAAACGTGCGCTAGGAAATGGCACTAAAGATCAACCTGCAATAACGACGAGCCGTCTTCCCCTCGGGGGGACACATCTGGAGAGGGAAGGGGCGCCCAAAGTTAGTGGTTTAATGACGCACGTTGATCTAATATTAAACAACGCCAGGTGGGTTTGGTACTTTCCTCTTTAAGGGAGCCGGTAGTTTTACAACTGTTACATCCCTTCACACCTTGAGATGTTGGGGAAGAGGGGGGAGGGGGGGGAGAAGACTTTCTGTCATTAACACTTGAAAAGAAAGCACATTTCACTTTTAATCTAATGTAAGAATGTTCAGCTAACGTTTTTAAAGTAATTTCTGATGTCAACATTGTTTTATTCAAATTTTAATTTAAAATACGTGCGTTGTTATTTATGCTACAAGTAACTAATACAAATATTAATTTATTATGACACTCTACTAATTTACTCTACATGATTAATATATATATATAATATAAAAAAGTATATTTGTCATAAAATGTATATTTGGCTACCATTTGTATTGATAAATTTACGTTTTTAATGAATTTGAATATATTTGTGCATATTTCCCCTCAATTTTCAACTAAAAAAACCCTATTTGAATAGCTTCCCAAACGCAACTAACAAGTGTTTTCCTATTAGTCCAAGGTAGTATAATGTCTAAATACACAAAACTCCTGTCTAAATCTCACACACTAAGCTAAAGAATCTTTAAAGAACCATCTCCTTTAAGAGAAGCAGCAAGGAACTTTCAGGGAACGAGGGCTGAATTTCAACTAGAAGTCGCCACATTTACCCCCTCACTACCACCCTTTTCGACAAACCAACTGTGGGAACTGCAGAATTTCTAATGTGCCCTTACGAAAATTCATATCTGAAACCAAAGTCAAACCTGGGCGTTATTATACAACTGAAGTCACGCGATAAATATTCAAACCCACCAACAGCAAACCCTCTTAATGTTGCTGTGAATTACAAGGTAAGCGGGATTATTTGGGGAGATTCACAATACAAACCTCTCACATTAGTACAACGAAGGAATATTCATTCTTCTATGCAAATCACGCGACACATGAGATTAAAACAATCGATTGTATTGCAATGCTCTTTATTTAACACAATCACAAAAATTCCGACGAACTAATTTACGAAATTATGGGAAAAAAAACCACTAGACTCATACCATTGAAGTAATATTATTCACGTTTATATGAGCTATTTGTTAATTCTTCACTCATACAATTTTATAATTTTATGCGCCAAATAGATAATATTTAAAGATTTGATTGAAATAACACTGAAACTTACAGTAAGCGTTTTTAGCTGAATTTAGCTACTTAAAACAAAAGTAAGCAAGTTAATATTTCTAATGAATACAAACTACATTAACAAATGGTATAGTTAGAACTCTGTAACAGATGTAACATAAAATAAACACAACAGTATCGATATTTCTCTAAGAACACGTCTTGTTTCAGAAACCTATTCACATACTGAGGGTAAATCTGGACATGAAACGCAGACAAAACGTAATTTATCGATGATGATCGACGTCAAGACAAAGGCGGCGATATCGGAGATCTTGCTCGAGGTCACGTCAGGCTCTACCCCGGGCTCCGCGACGCGGCGTCTATCATCCTTCCCTCTGCAAGCAACCGAACACGTCCTGACATGAGGCGGGCGTCGGTACGGACTGACGGCGCGCAAGGACGCTCCGTCTCCTTCCACCCTCTTCCCCTAACCACGGGGACACACCGACAAGCGCAGGCGCGCCGAGGCCAGCCAATGGGAGGCGAGCGGCCGACGCGGGTTCGAGTCCCGGGTCTTTCCTGGCGATGTAATGGGGTGGTAAGCGTTGTAGTGATTGCGACCGCTGAACAGGACCCGTGGGGAGGTGGAAAGGGTGGTAGGATGGCGATTTACAGCCGCGGGTGGCACCTGGTGTAACCGACTACACTCTTACAGTAGAAACAATCCAACCGAGGTGCTGTGACGTCACTGCATCACCAACAAAATCATAAGTATGTAAGCAAGCATTTCTATATTGCAGAAAACACGTTTTTTCTTATGACATTCTGATGGAATGACTGTGCAAGTTAGTAAAAATCCCACCTGAACAGGGATTTGACTCCTGGTAGTCCGGTAACGGTGGCACTACTTAGCTACATTAATATGTTTGTCTCTCGATGTATTTACATTACACACAAGGAGGAAATCCTTTACAGTTCAGTTGAAAAGGCAATCAGCGCGTATATCCGGTCAACCAGGGTCCAAATACCAATTAGTATTTTTCTGAATTTCCATATCATTATATTTAGAACACATTTTTTTTAAAGTTATTCTACTTAGTTTTTAAAACGTGAATTTGTACTTTATTGCACACGCTCCCCAAAGAGTGCAGCTATAAAATCTACCACCAAATACACTGTTACGAATCGATAACTTTGCTCAGTGTTCTCTCTTCCATAAATGCGTTCGACCGTAGCCGGTAGTCATATTTACATTTGTGTTTATTATATATATAACTAAACTCCCCACTATCTCTACACGCGATATGTGTGTGTAAGGTGGTTTCAGACGATTTGTTGCTGTGTAAGATGCAATTGGTAGGACAGGCGATGTGTCAGTAATGGCAGTAACATTGTAACGTGACTAGCCCCAAGGGGAGGGATGTTCTCCCCCAGACACCTCATAATCCACACTTGCTACCTCTCCCACACAATCAGTGCTACCAACCTAACGTACACATCCCTACCCTGGCGAGGAGAGCTACGGACAGCCCTGCTAGCTACATCTCTAGGCAAGTACGCTCTGCTAAAATAATACCAGACCCGTAGTCTACTGGTTAGAGGGCTTGATTGCTTATCTATGAGATGTGGGTTCGATCCCGGGTGATCCCTGGAATCTGTATTACTAATTTTAATAGATGATGTACCAGGGCAGACAGTGAGGTAAACATTGTGTATGGAGAAGCGGAAGAGGGAAAGTATTGAGAAAACGTGAACATGAAGCCTGATAGGGCAGACTACTATTTCCAAGCCCTTGTATATAAAAAAAACATACATACCACGCCATATACCGCCGTTCTATTACGGGTTAGGCAAGAAACTGTGCATGTAGCTAAAAAAAATCACACAACTCCATCCTCACCAATTTTCTCCACACTTCCATATCCTTTCACACTCCCTTCGCTTCAACAACATACATATACCGAATCAAACATTCTCTTTTATTCTTTAACTATTAATGTTTCTCTTTTCCATACATTTGTGTACCACATTTAGTGACGTCTTTATTGGCCGACCCCTTCCTTTATATTCACACACTCTACCTTCATATATTTGTTTCTTCACCCTATCAACACCCATTCTCTAGCCAGATACACGCCGACCGCGATGTTTCCAAGGACACATCGCCCGAGTTTCCAGCGGTAAAAGATCAAAGAATGTTGCCAATGTTTCGATCTCCCACCTCCAATGGGAAACATCTCTCCGTGTGTACCCATGAGCAAGCATCAGCGGCCAATATTTGAATCTAAACCAGTTGATTTATATTCCTTGTCCTAGTAAACATGTATTTTGGTGGTGATTTTCTTATGGTTACCCCAGATTGCGTTACCATTCCAGCTCAATTTTTTTTATCTTGCTTTGTAATTCTGGGTACTACCAAACAAAACACCTCTTCAAAATCAGGTTTCTTCATCCTTACGAATTTTTTTAATGCGCATCCGTCATTCAACAATAGATCTGACAAGAAACAGTCCCCATAATTCTCACCTCGTCTTAAAAACTCCTCTTTTCACAAACTTATGTTTCTCTGGATAGTTGTATCTGGCGATTATCACCCAGTGGGTACTAGGCTTTAACATGCATCGGTGGGAACGCGGGCTAAGGCGTCAACCATGTCTGATACGGATGGCCAGAAGTGTGGGTGTCGAGAGTTGAATCACGGGAGGGTGTACTCAGGGTAGGTTTTACTTAATGCTTTCTTTATTAATTACTTTATCGCAAAACGAATTTGAGTAAATTTTCTATAACTTTTACTTTCCTCATTCCTGCCTCAATGGCGTATATATGCGGATAGTCCGAACTGGTAGTAAGATGTGATGCGCACGCACAAACACACACACACAAAATAAGTGTCAATACCAACGGGCTATAACAATATTTATTGAAAATTTTTATTTATATAAAAATAAAGAAAATTAACTAAGCGATAATAATAATAATACTATAAAAAGCAAACAAAACAGTTTAATTAAAATAAAATGAGTAAAACTGTGTTTCACATGAAACTATTTAATCCTGGTAATATATCAAAGACCGGGTTAAGATATTTCAACTTACCTTTATAAACAGATTGTTTTATCACCGTGTCTTACTACCCGTTCGGTTTAGAGCTGTACGAATATGTATCACTCACGCTAATGTACTAGGGATGAGAGAGGTTAAATATTTTAAGTGTACCCTAATTTGCGTGGAGGGAGAGTGAAAAATCATTTAGGAAAAACTATCCTCGGTACACCCGACAAGGATCGAGCCCCGATCTCCACGTCACTTCCTTCCTTCCCTAAATGCGAGTAAATATCCGCTAAATTATAGCTTTCTTTTTAATCCAACCAAAAACTGTAACAAGGTTGATAGAACGTATTCGTTAGTATTTAATGGACGTAAATACTGTTAGAAAGTTAAACATAATTTATAACCGACTCTTAGCTATATCTACATAATGAATTATCATTGTTTTAACAAGAGCTTGACGTAATGGTGAATGTTATTGTTAGGATATAATATTCCAACTCTAGGATTAAATTTAATCTCTAACAAGATTCGAACCAGTGTGTCTCAGCAGCTGAAGTCAAAAATCTTGACTATGAGCAATTAAGTCCCTTTGATAGATGTTTCGATGTATGAGAGGCAGCAGCAAATATTCTATATTGATAATACCACACGCAGTACACACACTCGTTCAATGCAACATACATTGATCTTTTAAGGGGACATTCAACGAGTGCCCTTCCTTGAAAGAAACCGGCCAACAATTATTGTCCTCCTTAAGGGCATGCTCCACAATTTCTCTACATCTTAAGGGGCCCAATCAACCATTGTTATTCATCTTAAGGATCCAGTCAACGATTTTTCTTTTTTAGGGCCCAGTCAACACCTGTTTTGCTTCTTAAGGGCTCAGTCAAAAATCGCTATATCTCTTACGGTGTCAACGGTTGAAGAGGCAAGTTAACGATGGCACGGAACAACGATTATTCTTCCTATTTAAGGGAATGTCAATGGTTTCCCCTTTAAAAGGACGCTTGTCCTTTGCCCTGAGAAAACCAAAAAATGCTTGTCATTCATTTTAATGGGCAAGTAAATGCAATATTTTAATTTTAAAAGGAAAGTTAAAACATATTATCTCTTTTAAGAAGCCAGCCAGCCCTTTCTTTTGAACTATAGAATAAAAGCCCTATCAAAAAACAGTTTGCTCTATTTCAAATATGTTTGCATTAATTTAAAGTAATGTTTAGTGTCGATAGATGTAAGTTAGCAGAATTTTGATATTGTTTTAAAGTTTTTTTACAGACATACCTTTAAATTCATCAATTAACAAATGAACACAATATAATAATGCGCGCATAGCTTATATTAGTAAAATAATTAGTTATTTACGATGGATTACATCTACCAACCAATTAAGTTTTAATTATGTTTCAATATTTTTGATTAAAAACTAATTAATAATACTTAATGAACCATCAAAATCAAAATATATTTAAGGTTAAACACATATTAAAATTGTCCTATTTAAGTGATGCACGCACTATTTTAAAACGTTTAGTTAACAATTTATGAAAAACTCATTTTAATGAGTAAATAAACAGACGCACCTGACAATTTTGATCACGTTTATTTTATTTTTATAAAGCTCGTTTAAAGGATAGAACACACGTTTAGAGAACTCTTGCGCTCGGTCCTAGGTTTAATGTGTTTATAAGTCATGTTCTTAAATTATTTACATTATTATAAAATGCGCTTAGTACTATACATTAGAGACTAGTCAGATCGGTTACTCGGTTATTTAGAAATTCGGTTCCCGGGTTCTTAGTTACTTGGTTTTAAAAATGAATACGTAGGCCCATACAAAAATAAATGAATATAGTTGACTAAATGGCTATGAACAAAATCTTAGAGTATTTATTTATTCATTCTAAAAATAGGTGATTTACATGTCAGTACTTATTAATAATTAGTGACGTCATATTCATATGTATTAGGGGAATGGGGGGAAGGAGGCTAGGAGGCAAAATGACCTTAGATCAGTGTATGTGTGATCAAGTGCGATTTCTAACCGAGAACCGAGAGTCAAGAACTCTATTGATAGAACCAGAACCGTAAAATTTTGAGATGAGCTCATCACTAAAATATTATACATTTATAATGGTAGCCAAATATTATATGTAAAATAGATATATAATAACCAGTCTATATTCTTAACTAAGGATCCCTGATTCGATTCCAGGGAACAGCTGAACAATTAAAATTGAAGCTTACTCTTTCACAGTGATAAATTAACGGCCGGGAGACCGGTTGTTGTGCCTGTGATATATTTACTAATGGATTATTGCAGCGGCATCTGAAGATTTTCGCGTTAAAATATCTTCAAACGTTTAATTGGGAAAAGTTATATTGTATAATGATGCCTCTATACAGCTTTCTATTTGATGGTTTCCTCGTAATAAGATATCAACTTTCCATAGATTTTGAATTTTCGGTGTTTGTTTCTAGGCAAAACGTATATTTTCTCCTTCACACCCCTCTCCCAGCTCTTTGTCTTTCTCTATTATAACAATTTTTATAGAAGGCGGAACAAATAAAATCAGATAAATACAAAGAGAAATATATTTTTATTCACTGATAGACCATCACACACAAATCAGTGTTTTCGAGGTGATGTAAACATAGAATGAATGTACACACAACGAAAAAGCAGCTTGGTAAATCGGGTTTACGTTGGAAGTCAATATTTTTGGAGACACCCTGGACCTCTAACCCTCAACACGAGTGTTCATTTGTCAAAATCAATTTAGACATTTTCTCTTAGTGAATGAAAATATAACTATCAAATAATAGAAAATATATATATATAAGTATGATACTAATAAATAATGATAGCAACGACGGTTGTACACAATGCTCACCATGGCAACACATCAACTTAGGATTATGTTGCCCGCGCCAAAGGCAGCGTCCATGTTAAACACCCGTCCCGTCGTAATCGAACTGTTCAATTAGATTAGAGCTAAGAACTAATTTGCAGGGCTGCTAGTTAGCTTCACACTATTAGTAGCCCCGACAAGCAAAGGCTTCCAGCTAGGTGGAAAATCCTCATACGTTGGCTAATACGATACTCACGAGCCTCCGCGCTGTCTGCTTTCAACCCTTTCCAAGCGAAAATCCATTTACAAATAATGACCAAAAAAACACTCTTCCTGCTAACATTTTGCGATTAGTGGCGTTTCCTCGGTTACATTGTATCTAGTTCAGTAAGTTTATACATCATAAGTAGGCCTACACTAAAAATTGTGCAAACACCAGACAATTTCATAAAAATTAATCATAATTATCTAAATCAATAGGAATACTTGGTATTGCATTGGTCACATACATTGTTTAAATGTCTTATTATAATTTTAACATAATCTTCAAAAATATCTATCGAAAAATTACATCTGGATACGAGAATTTAAATTGAGGCCTTTTATTTGATATATCACTGAATTACCCACTTTAAAAATTATTTGTGATGCCTATCTTAAAATAATGAGTGAGGAATAACCCTGGGCCAGAGAAGAGCCTGGATAGCTCAATAATAGAGCATTGACGCAAAATAAAACAACCCGGTTTTGATTCCCGTGTCAAGGCATTATTTTTAAACATATGCGTGAATAAATAAAATTTTATTATTAATAAAATTAATCATAAAATATAAAAAATATATACAGATATATGTAGTTTTTAAATCCGGTTGAAACTATTTTTTTAATATTAGCACCTGGAACAATAATCATAATGAAATGCAATCACAGTACGTCACCTATTTGAATACGTGAACAATATATTTGATCTTGCCAAGATTATAACCCAAATAATGGAGGTGGCTAGACATAATCAAAGCAATCATTACTGTCACCACCTCTTACATTACTTAAACTACTGGCGAACTAAATATAATTCAAGAAAAATACACCTCAAAACAAATTGAAAAGCTTAACACAGCTCTAGCCGGGCGTCATTGCACGGTACACTATTTTAAGCGTTACTGACTGTAGTGAGGAACTCTAAGAGCATCAGTACCAATTGAATACAAATTGGGTTGAAGGTGGGCGGGTATGGTACACTCCGTTTACACTGCAAGGTAGCAGCGATAGTTTGGCGCGGCTTATCAGATACAGATATAATGTAATACACTTCGGTGGCCGCATGGTCTATTGTGCTACTCTCGCAATAAACTAGACTGCCAACGACGGGGAGATCACGTCTAGATACCGGTCGGGTGTACTGAAGTTCTTAAATTGTTTCCCACTCTCCACACAAATGCGGGTACACTTACCCTAAATTCAACCTTGCTCATTCCTAACCCATTAGCGTAATCAGTACATAGACGTACAACCCAAACGCGTAGTAAGACACGAAGAATTAGAATTAACTTCTTGTTCATTATCATTTAATTGTTTCTGTCCAAATAAATAAATAAATTTCTTCAAATATTAGATAACGTCTATTATTATGTAGGTTTTTTTCCTAGTGAGTTCTCTACCGGTTGCTATTAATATCTAACTTCAATTACATATGTTAAAGTTTGTATGTGTCTGTCCCTAACTTTGATCCTGCTTCCGGATTGACTCATGATAAGAGTTGAGATGAGTTGAATTTTTGTTTGTTGTTTAACCAACCTGAGTACACCTGACCAAGATCGAACCCCGCTATCCCCGTCAGGAGTCTAGTCTATGATGAGAGTGACGCTTCAGACCATTCAACTAACAAAGAAGGTCCCCCTACCCTTTATCGCGACTCTTCGGTGAAATAAGGTATTGTGATTGTAAAAAACCCAACTGAACCCAAGATGTTGATGACCACCCCTGAAACAAATAAAGTGTTTTTTCTTTGCTGTGCCGTTTGTCTGTGTGTCTGTACCTAGCACTAAAGATGAAACCATTTTACCGATTGGGCTAAAACTTGATAACTAGGGTTTTCATAAGCTTCCTCCGAGGTGGTTTTGGAATTAGATATCAAATCCTAAAATTATTATAAGTAGCTTACCAAAGGGCGAAGAGAGGAAAAATCGATTTTATTAAAATAAGCATTAATGGTTTTGATTAAAATTCGTATCTACTTACTTTTTAACATAACAAACAAAATTTCTGTTTTCATTTTACGATGAAAATTACTTTGAGGATGCTTTACACGAGCAGAAATTTCCAATTTTGTTCGTATTTCTGGATCTCTTTTAAATCGAAAAAGTATCATTGCAAAAATATGGCGCTATTAAAAATATAATTCTGTCACTTTAAATGGAAACTATTCATTTTATAAAAATACAAGTTATAAGTCAATTAGATTTTTAAGGTTGTTTAGATGGGGAATTGATTTTCAGTGGACTGATATTTTCTTATTTTTTCTGTAACGGTGTATATTATTACATTCATGCTCTTTGGTGGAATGTGAGGTTTTCCATTATGTTTCAGCAACAATGTATATTATTTTGTTTAACGCATCTTATTAGTTTAGAGTCGCCATTTATAGGGTAAAGCACCGACTGATTATGTCAGCACACCACTTATAAATTAACTTAAATCTAAAAGAAAAAAAACATTCAGCCCTCGGCCATTTTATACCAGGCCAGGAATTGTACCCGGGACCATTGACATAGTAGTCAGACTCACTACCGACTAAGCTAGGGTATCCTTACCGTGTTCAAATAAATACAATACATAAAAAATAATCAAAGTAAATCCGCTATTTCACCCAATCCAAATTCGCATGTATAAACTGAATAATGTCGAAAACCACCGGTTGATGAAACGCCTGGTTCGTGTATGAATTAATTTGTCGCTGACCACTCGACCCATAAATCTGTCTACGTAGTTAGACGGTAATCCTGACAAACAGCCCTCGTAGCGCCCAGTGAGGTGTTGGCTTCACGCGCACGGCGGTACAGCCTGGAATATCTTCTCGTTCTCACGGACAACTTGTCCTGGTTATGGAAGATGATTGGCTTTACCAACATTTGGGACGACACTCAACAACAATGTACACTCAGTCTTTCCTTGAAGCTGTGGTGGGATTCTGATAGAAAGAAACATTTACAAAGAACAAGGTGACCTGGCGGTCTAGGGGTAAGGTGTCAGACTTCTATGCTGGCGGCCGGGGTTCAATCCTCGGTCCCGGCACAGATTTATCTGATTACCAAACCCTTCCTTCACCTCTGACAAGACATCTTGTGAATATGGGGAATGCCAGGCCTCCACCGTGGTTCGGATTCCACGTTAAACTGTAGGTCATTCATTTCATCTCACAATCACTCTACCATTACACATTAGCGTAAGTGCGTGTAACCCGAACTGGTAGTAAGACGCGGTGCTGATAATAGTAATAATAATAATAATAATAATAATAATAATAATACAAAGAACAAACATATTGTTTATGGTTAACATCGATAACATTTATCAAAATCGACAGCTGCATATCACATGACTTGACGTATGAACAGGTGAAAGTAGATCTAGTAACATTTATGTCAGCTAAGGTTCTTCATACCCGCTTCAGTAGTCGAATGGGTCAAAGCATTCTCAAAGTAGACTGGACTGCCGATGACGAAGAAGTCGGAGTTCAAATCCTAGTAGGGTAGGCTGAGGGTGTTTACCAACTAAATGGCATTCCACTCTTCCTCCACCCAAATGTGAGTACATTTCCTATAGATTTGACCTTACTCACACTTAGCACATCAGCATAATTAGTAAATATGCGTATGATCCGAACGGGTAGTAAGACGTGGTGACAATAAAAAAGCTCTTTCTTATAAAAATTAGTCTGCGCATAATGGGGAAGCATGCAAGGTAATCTCCTTACAGGGATGCTACTGGTTCTCTACGCTAGGAAAAAAAACACTATCAAATACCTCCAAACATACCATAAATACGCCAATTTATTTTAGCCAAATTAGGCTCTTTTTTTTTGCTGGTTCGCGCAATCATCGTTGTACCACCATTGTATTATAATTATAAATCAAGGTTTCCTAACAATTAAGAATATTGAAATTTGCAGAGAGAGTAAATTTTTACTATGTAGCCTAAATAAAATATATAAATATCGAAACACATTGCTATAGTTAGATATTATGTAAAACCAACAAAGTATGAAGATAGATAGTTATAATACAAGCCTTAATAAAACAGACAAGACAAATCTGAAGTCGAGAGACTTAAATTCTAATGTAATATTTCTTGTGTTGGTAAGCCTGGAGGCAGGAGTGGGCTGGCAGGTTCCAAGCGGCCCGGGGATATAAGTTGGACAGCCCTTCACAAACATTCATTATTACCACTGAAGCTATGTTTAAATATAAGTTGAAATTGTAAGGTAGAGTATTTATATTACTATTATTATTGGTAAGTTTAGTCTCGAGGCAATTTCAGCTAGCTTATCGATGGTCACGTCACTTTTATACACATAAAACATCAACCTCTACCTTCTACTAATTTGAGCAGAAATGCCTATAAATTATTAGACAGTAGCCGCGAGTCTATTTTTTGAAATATTTAAGTTTTTTAAAACAACCCTCTCCACACTACTTCTGATGATTACAAAAATTACAAAACTAGTTACATTCGGATATAACTAAACAAATTCTTTTACGTTTGGCCTGAGAAATAAATTATTATAAACAACTCTCTTCCCTCACTACTCCCCCAAAACCAAGATTATTTTTCCATTCAACGCCATCGTATACTTTCAAAAATGATGTGTTCCAAAAACCCTCAAACTTACTCACTGGAGCCTTGTATTAAAAATCAGTAAGAGCAACCATTTAGAATTGATTGGATAGCTTTATTTCAGTTCAAATCGAACCGGCCTACCGGATATCCTCCAGTGTCCTAGTACACCCCTGCCCAAAGGGAAACTGTAGCAGTTGAGCGCACAGACTGAAATACGTACTAGAGAGTAGAGGAATGTTACTTTCAGTGTAGGCTCGTGTATAGGCACTGTGGAACTGCAGCACCTCCTATTTCCACTTGATAATATCGATAACATTTAATAAAATGAATCCTTTCTTCTTTAATTCTTTCTTTCTTAGTGTCATTACTTCAGTAGCAATCCCACAGTTTATGAAAAAGATGCAAAAATCTTTGTATGGAACTGTGTGCTTCACAGTGCCAGCAACGTGGTGTTTGATTGGTGTGAGCATGAGCACATAGGAAGGGGTGGGGAGGAAGGCGGGACTGCCAGGTAGAGAGAGCACTGTTGCTCTCGCAGTGCTGGCTCTGGCGTGATGATGGAAGGATTTTTTTTACTCAACGTGTGTTGTGCTTAAAAACCGGGTACCATATTCTTGAATGTGATAAAGTGTAGAAGACTGTAGAATTAGATTATTATTCTGCTTCCAGCTATTCTATTTGATTCATTTTTGCGGTTCTTTTATTTAAAAGAAAGACTAAATGCGCTTGCAGTACTTTTAATGGAGAAAAATTTCCTTAATTGTCATTCATATGTCAAGGAGAAAATTATTGAACTTTTTGAGCAAATTAAAACAAGTAGAATAAATTTCATTTTTTATACATGTTTTTTTCCCTTTACACAATTTAAAAAAAAGGCTAAACATTTTCTGGAGCTGCACCCCCACTAACTTTAGCTACTAACCACCACTGCTCGTGAGTATAACCTTAAGGGAGGGCGCTCATTTAAAAGTTGACAAATAGGGTATGTTACAACTTACCTTATACCAATCTTATACCAAACTGCGTTCAACTTATAAGCTACACTTAAAAAGTATAAAAAGTAAAAAGGTAACAAAAGTTGTAAAGTTTTAAAAACTCACTTTATTCGAAATTGAAGACTGTCCTTCGTGAAATATACACACATACACACATCAGTTGTATATATATTAATAGGGTCTTAACACGATATCGAGCACTATACATACTATATATTTTAAGAATTATTTTATCAGTAAGTTTATTGTTTGAAAGAAAAATAAAATCCTATGTTTTTACCCGAAATGAATTTTTCTATTACAAGTTCGTTAAAGTCTAGTATCTCGCGAATCATCAACTGTACTAGACACAACACGGCCAAAGTATTTGATCTGTCTTCACTCACGGTGTTACTTAAGTAGGATCTGATTAACTTCAGAGTTGAAAATAACCGTTCACGTCCTCAAGTAGTAATTACAAGAATTTGTAATGATTTTGTGATTTATTTAAATATACCATCCAATCCAATAAAATGAAGTTATAGAATTTAATATTTCCCAAGCAGCCAGTAATATGTTCTTTTGTTATTTATGACTTCGAGTAAAAACAAGTTCTGTGAAAACATGTTTTTATCAATCACTGTAAATGCACTGCAAAACTGATTAATATAATCTACTGGAAGTCTATCTTATCATGTTCATTGAAGCGTTTGGAATGAAATATCTTCACTCCTCACAGATGGTTTTGAATACAAAGCGAACTTTTATTTGAAACACAACTCTATCACAAACTTCCTATTTCTATAAATTTAACTTCTCATTATTCGGTCATCAGCGTTTTTAAGGCGTAGTTCCTTTTGCGAGCACATAAATTATTTCCTCTTGTCCATAGAACACAGGGAATATCCTATTTATAATTACGATTATAATATTTTTGAAGTTGTCAATAGCAGAATGAGTTCTTACTGGCTATTTAATACTTAAGTTCATGCAGTTCTTATTAATGATTATTCTGAAAAGTGGCGCCATTTTGAATGTAAGCGAGGTCTTAATATCGTTCACTAAGGAGTTCGTAATATCGTCCAGAGGACGATATTAGGAATAACAGTTATTTATGGAGTAAGTTTCAATTCTAGACGTTTAATTTCAGATAGCGCCAAAAATGATCAAAAAACGCAAGTCTGGGACAAGCAGTTAATGATTTACGCCGTGAAGGCTGTGCGAGAAAAGGAAATGGGTTTGCTTAGAGCCTCGAAGATTTTTAAAGTTCCTAGATCGACACTCAAAGATTACGTCAATAACAAAGAAAATTATACAGAAGATTTGGTGACAGAAATAATGGGGAGAAAACCCATACTTCCGCTTGAAATTGAGGAAAAATTAGTTAATTGCTGTGTAATTCTGGAAAAAAAACTTTTTTGGATTGTCAAAAAAAGATATCAAAAGGATGGCTTTTCAACTTGCAATAAAAATAATCTAATTCACCCATTTTCAATTGATAAAGGGAATGCTGGTAAGAAATGGCTTCGGAATTTTTTTTAAGGAGACACCTTCAACTTTCCATTAGGAAATCCAAACTAATTTATTCAGCAAGAGGTAAATGTAGAAAATGTAAACGCGTTCTTCGAAATTTTATGAGAAATAAATTAAAAAAAGAAAATTTTCACCAAGCTGTGGATGACCACAGGAATTACGGTGGTGCAACATAAAACAAGTAAAGTGATTGCTTTAAGGGGGGGGGGGGNTGAGAGGTTCCCACTGTGCCCTCTGCAGAAAGAGGAGCCCTGGTGACTAGTGTGACATGTATGGGAACGACAGGCACTTTTGTTTCCCCCCTATTAGTCTTCCCTAGAAAAAAATATGAAAATGGATTTGCTGGATGGGGCACCTCCAGGAACTATCGCAGCATGCCGCCTTTCAGGTTGTATCCAGTTAGAAAGTTTCACAAAACGGTTTGAACACATTATTGGCATTGTAAAACTTACTGTTGATGACCCAATACTATTAATTCTAGGTGGTCATTATTCTCATACGAGAAACAGTGAGGTGATATAACTGGTGCGTGCCAATGGTGTTTCCATTGTGTACCTCCTCCTCACACAGCACACAAGATGCAACCCCTTGATGTTTCTTTTATGAATCTCTTTAAAACCTACCATTATCAAGAAATTAAAAGTTGGTTAAAGCAGCATGAAGATAGAGTTGTGACATCCTACCTAATCAGTGAATTGATAGGTAAAGCCTATTTAAAATCAGCAACCAGCCAAGTTGCCGTAAATGGATTTCACAAAACAGGCCTTTTTCCACTATACAAACACATTTTCAATTAACATGAATTTGCAGAAGATGTCAGGGAATATCCGATCACAAGTACTTATTTTTTTATTGGGCCAATTGAGATTAGCCCTCTTCTTGCAATTAGAAAACTTCACAACAGACGCTGGGTCATCTCGTCGTGGCTCTGCTGCTCTCATTACTGGGTCTCCGTACAGAAATAAATTGCATCAGGACATTCAAATAAAAGATATAGGGAGATAAACGGCCCAGAAAAAATTAACGTTAACAAAGGAACAACCGAAGGCTAGAAAGCAACTGACAAAAGGATCGCCTTTTCATCACCCAGTTCTTCTTCAGAGAAACAGAATGAATGAGTGTTGGTCACCACTGATGACAATGACAGTGAAGACGATGTTCACTGCTCATACTGTCGGAATTTATGTTCAAGGGACAAGAGTGGGGGAAATGGGTCAAGTGTACCAAGTGCCATGAATGGCGTAATGAGGACTGTGCCAGGGAACGTGAAGATGGGAGTTTCTTCATTTGCTCTGGCTGTTTGGATGGATGAAGATTTATATTTTTGTTTTTCATCATATGTTGTATTATAGTGCTTAACATTTTCAATAAAATACATATTTGAATTATTTGTACAATATGTATGGTAACATTGTAAGTGGACGATATTGAGAGCCCATGGTGCTCAATTACGTCCACTACTGCATTTTTTTAAATAGTATATGTAAACCTTAATTTTAACAATATAGTGTTATTATTCATAAATATTTGTCGAATTTCATCACAATATACCCTTTATTTGGTTTTCTCTAAATTTGTGTATATTTTATTCAAAGATAAAAAAAAGGTGGACGATAAACGGCGCCTTTTTCTTATAACCTTAACAGACAGTAAGATGTGATGCTATAATGAAACTATACATTAACATATTAATTGATCTATACCGGCATTTTGCGTCCAATATATTTTGTCCGAGACATTCTCTTTATTTGCAGCCAATAAATCCATCCCCTAGCAAAGGGAAGAGGTCAATCTTAACAATGAGTGCATCCCCCTACATACGCCCTTGGAGCTGCCCATTAGTCATTGGCAAGAAGAAAGAAGGGGCTGATAAATATTGAGAGATATCACTTTGTTAGAGTTCTAGCTAAATAAATAACAGGATGAGCGTTAGTCGCTTACGGGAACGATATAGGTGGGTTACCATAGCAATTTACTCCTAAATTTAGCTAGCTCATAGAGTCCAGGACTATAGCTGAATATTGTTAGTTTAACACAAGTCTAAAACAGCTTGATACAGTGGTAAGGGGATGAGGAGGTAACTAAATGGAAGAGCATTGAAATTTGCCCGGAGTGAGAGTGGAAATGCCAAATATGGAAAAACAAACAATGCGATCCAACTTACGAGTCAAACATTCCGTGCCATCAGCTTTGTCGTTGTAAAGCTAGAGATCGGAATAAGCTTACATTTGTTAATAAATTCAATTGAATATTTACGGTAACGTATTTATTTAATGACTCAAAGTGTTCTAATTTAGATTTCCGGCACGGCCTAAAAATGTATCATTGATGAAATGGAAGTTTCCCCTTGCTACCCGCAAAAACGGATCACAGCTTCCGATCGATAGTATAAAAGGGCGCAACAAAAGACGTGAGAGGTAGCGAAGAGTTAATTAGGTTATGAAGGCCCAATGGTGTCGAACACCGGACCTGGTCACTGCCGCTTCATGTTCACAAGTTACTTGCTGTTGCACTTGTATTAAATTGTATATCTCACCAATGTACTCGTTAATACCGAATACTAAACGCGGATTGAAATTATATTTATTTAGAACCACGATTTACAAAGACGTACTAAATTATTTAAACCTACATTTTTAATAAACGTGCCTAAAAGTGGTCACACAAGTGGCGTTAGAAATAGAATGAACGTGGGGACGTTATCACCATCCACGGCCAATTTAATTACTTGACATTAACAAATATAGTACAGGGACGACTCAGGGAAAACACTACCATCGGTCAAATATTTTAAAATCCAGACCAATAGACCATCCTCGCGGACTTACAGCTCTCGTTCTGAGAAAGCCACGTGGCTATCAGATGAAATAAATACAATGCTTGTGTTAAAAGCTTTTTTTTTATTTGAGGTGTTCCGGTCGGCTCTAACTTATGGCTGGGTCTGGTTTACCAGATAACAACCTATTTACATTGCCTACAAGAGGCGTTTATTCAATGGAAGCAAGGGAAGCAATGCTTACCTAAAATTAAAAAGGGAATAAAGAAAATAAGAGGAAAATAACGTTAAAACCAATTATTATAATTAGAAACATTTCCAACAAGGATACTGTTAATAATGGTTGAGATGGCAGCTCTTCTTTCTTAGAGCAAGCAGTTCTTTCTCACTCAGACGGTCTCACTCTTTATTCTGTCATTCGTTTTTTTCCGGCTCTGTCCGGCCCTCATCGGTGAAAGGGAAGCGGCGATTCCCTAAGCGAGTACTGGCTAGAGATGGGCGATATATCATTGACTGTGATTTTTTCACCGATACCATTTGATCACTGATACTCCCAGTTACTCGATCCCAAAAATATCGGTGATTGAGATATCAGTGATCGGAGATACTCGCATACTCGAAATACTCACAATACTCACAATACTCGAAATACTCGCAATACTCGAACTACGGCGCTAGTATTGCTTCATTTTCTAGACACTCGAATAAATACTCGCTTCACGGCCTTTGTTATTCTTTTATTTTTTATTTTCTACCAAGTAATTGAGAATCGACCTTATTGACTGGCATGTTTTACGTGTTATTTCTATTTAAAACATTTCTCTTAGAGCTCATTTATCAAAAACAGTATAAGATTGCTACGTAAAAATGACTTTAATAGTTTAAATGTTTCCTTCACATACATTTTCAATACAAAACATTTGTTGTTAAGAGCAAAATTCAAAAGCAAGCTTAGCTTACTAAGCAAATCACATTTCGGATTCTTTTTAAAAGTAGGCTACGAAAAAAAATCATTT